>JACEIK010002296.1:113302-126922 GCA_018107945.1 Datura stramonium
ATATATATTTATTTTTTATAAAATCAAAATAATAATTTAAACACTAAAAACAAATTGAAATCCAAACATTTATAAAAAGGTAATTTTTCAAAAAATAGCTTGTTCAAACTAATCCAACCGCTAAATTTGACATCAGAATTTGAAAAAAAAATTGAAAAAAAAGATAAGTCAACATTAATGTCAATTACAAACAAAAATAAATAAATAAAATTTGACTTTTTTCAAAAAGAAAGAAAAATAATTTAGAAAATACTTTCTTAAAAGTTTTTAATGTTAATTAATTATGTGTACAAATTAATTATAAAATTTTCAACTAAAAAAATAATATGTATTCATATTAATAAGATTTTAATTGTTTTTTATTTTTGGCCTTTCACATGCCTACAACAAAGTGAGTATACTCTCTTTGCCAACTCAACACCTAAGAGTATATCTATTCCATTTTAAAGTAGTTCAGGGGGATGATAAGACCCTTTAAAAAAAAGGTGTGTAGTTAAAAATATGGCCATAGTTGATGGGATACTTATGCCTTTTCCTTATTGACAGGCTTTCAATTTTAGATAATCTACTCTTTCTCTAGCATGAACATGTCAACTTCAGGTCTTTGTTGGAAGAAATTATTTTCTATCCCTTTATAAATATTGTTAAGTTTTATATACTATGATCTTTTTATACGAAATCTTTATTTTTACATACAAGAGATCATTATTTTTATACATAAGAGGATGATTATAATCATATATTCATTGATAAAGATCATTCAAATGTTTATTTCAAGAGGATGATGGTTACTGGAGGGTATCTCGTAAGAATTGTTGGTATTTATACATTTAAAAATTAAAATTAAAATATAAAAGTACATGATAATTATTGGATATAAAATGGAGAAAGTGAGGTCATTACTTTGTAATTCTTGCAACCGTTATAACATGTTCTCCATATTATATCCTACTAATTGCCCCCACTAAACCTCAAGAATTATTGTCCACTATCATATATTTACTATATGAAAGAAATACTATACCTATATAAATGATGATTTCTTCCTTGTGTTGATGTATGTAAAAGAGGATGAGAAATATATTTTATAGATACAAACGAACTTTGTATTGTGTTTATGATATTGAGATTTAGAATAGTGAAAGAGAGAGTTGAGACAAAGAAAAATATTCTAAGTCTTCAACTAAATCACTATACAAAAAGAAAAGAGAGTAATTTTATGTTGAAGTAAGGTGTTCTTTTGGTGGAGCTTTGGACTCTTCAACTAATACAGAGTTGTTTCAGTCATACGACGTCATTGAGTTGTTATATCCTGGAGGGGACAAGTCAAGAGTATTACTGCTGAATCGCTGAAGATTATACCGTAGTGGAGTTGAATCTGCTTAAAGAGAGCGGGATATTTTAGCCTCAACCTGAATATTTATGTATTCATTTTTTTAATTTTATTTTCAACATAATTTATGATATATTCATCAACATTAATATTTGAATGGACTCTAGATTTTCAATCAGATGAAGATACTCCACTAGCTCTCATTTGTTTTTTACTTCCTTGGCTAGTATATGACTAGGGCTATCTCAACTCACTTCTTGCATCTTTATGGTGTGAGTACTTTGGACGATCGATGAGAGTAATTCATTGAGTGGCTAAGTATTGTCCACACTGTAAGAATCAAACTCACTTTATTTAGGATTATAATCATGTTGAACGGTCCACCATTTGCAATTTTATAGAGGTAGCCAGGTAGGTCTTGCTTACTCCAAACCAAGCTTTTTGTAGATAGCAAGAAGCAGGAGGTTGATGTTGGAGTTAAGTGAGTTAAGTGTTAGTGTGAATTAAAAAATTGAAATCACTACCTACTCATTACTATATTGAACCAGGTTCAACTTATCAAGTGCAGAACAATAAAAGTAAAGAACATACAGATATAACGTGAAAAACCTCCTTGCTCAAGGGAGTTCCAAAAAACACGACCTATCGAATAGGATTTTATTCAAACTTACGAGCAGATTTTAGATTACAATTCTACAATCCAAGAGATTAACTCTAGTACCTCAAGAATCGCTAATTACCTCTAACTAGTGACTCATTTCTCAACTCACACACTGAGTTAGAAACTCACAAAAACTCTTAACAAAAAACAAAATGAAAAGACCAAACTCTTTCTCTCTGTTTCTATCAGAACTTGACAATTGCCCCAAAAAAGACTTCCAGTTGTTCCTGCTATCAATCATCAGTCTGCTTGTGTTGTGTTGTGTGATATAAATATCTCATCTACAAGATGAATCCAACTCCAACTTTAATCCATCTTCCTTGTTGAACTCTTTGTTGTGCTCTCCTCTTCTGACTTGATGTGTTTTAGATAAAGTATAATACATCACTGGCATTCTTATCTCGATATGATCTCCATTGCCTTATTTACAAGTACACACCCCCAGATTGAGTAGGAATAGGTGTTTGCCTCAATACACCTGTGCCTGTATCAGTTTTTCAATTAAACCTGGTTCACCTTCATGCACTGTGACATAATCAACTTTCATTGGACCTGGTTCACTTTGTCAACTCTACAAAAATTCTATCAATCATAGTCAATCATCAAAATAATTATACAAGAAATTTCCTTTTTTTTATGATGACAAACATCCTAGATGAAGTGACTACATTCACCCCTTTCCCCTTTTAACATCATTGAAAAGGTTTTAGACAAAAAAACCCATTAAGCATCAAGCATGTGCAACAAATTACTAATCCATGGCCACTGGAAAAACACTGATCAGAGCCAGCCTTAAATAAGAGCAAGTATTAAAGCAATTAATGATATGAGCCATCTAAATCATACAAGATCAAACACACTGCCATAAAAGAACATAATAAGCAAGTAGTGGACCAACTCTAATCATATATCATTGAATTTATAGAAAAGGTACAACCATCAGAAGAGTAAAACATATCAAACAGGTCCAACAACAATGGAATCTACCACACTAGATCATCAAGAATAAAAGCATAAGCGATAGACGAGAAGGACACCGGGAAGGATAGATGGAAGAGGTTCAATTTTTCCCATTAAATAAAGAAGCTTGTTAATTATGTTAGTGTGCAAAATTTGCTCATGAGGCATTATATTTTTAAGGGAGGAGATCTCAATTTGAGTTGTAGACAAATTATTTTTAAGCTTGGCATTTTCCCTCTCTAGTTCCACCACTCTGGCATTAGCAGTCTGCAGATCTAGAAGCATCTGACTCACTGGAACCTTTCCCTTGGAACTTGGTACAGGTTGCAGAAGCTCACATTCCTCCAGAGTCTTCCTATCAAACATATTCATCTTTGACCCTACTTTCCCAATTTATAGGGGAACACGATGTGCTTCAAAGACCTTGGTTAGGAGAAACCCACATGCCAATCCATTAGCCTCCTAGATGGATTTATCACTCTGGTCATGTGACGAAGCATAATCAAGGGAAGGTCAACCTTCTGCTGACTGTCAATAGCTCCCATTAGCCCAAAATCACGATGAGACACTTCACGGTGGAGCTAAGTACGTGGAAAGAGACACTTGGTGACCAATTCAAAGAGGAGCTTGTGGTTAGGGCCTATTTCACCTTTAAGTACACGCCTAGGTTCAGTAGTGACCCTCCCTTAAGTGAATCTGGTAGTGAGAGCCCTATTCTTTAACCTGTAAACCTCATAGTTAGCACATCCTTCATAAGGAACCTCTAAATATCACTAAGAACCATCTCATTCAGAGTAAAACTAATGCCATTTACAGTTGACTTCACCTCCCTATCCTTCCTGATTTCAAGATTCATATAAAAATGGACCACTTTATGCTCATGAACTTTTGGAAGAGAAAAGAGAAATAGATGTGCCCAACCTTGGACCCTCAATATTTCAATCAATCTGGCCATCCCAGGTTCTGAGGCTACAAATTGATCAATGACTCTACTTTTCAAGACTTTTTGAAACCTAAAGTAATTCTCCTTCCTCAATACATTAAATCTAGCCACATTCTTGCTTTGGGAGCATTAGGGGGATTAGGGTCAGAGTGAGAAGTCCCAGGCTTATAATTTTATAGAACTGGTCCCTTAGAATCTAGACCAGGTTCATCACTGCTACTCTCAACATCTACAACTATTAGGGTTTGGATAGTCTCTACACTGTCCTTTGAGGGCTGGATATTTTTCTTGAAAGCGACAACTCTTCTCTCCACCTGCTTTCATAGAGCCCCCTGGTTCTTGGTTGCTTTGTAGGAGAAGGTTTCAACGTGATGTGTTTTCTTGCAGAGGCGGTCTTCTTAGTCTTGAGATGCTCCCACTTTGAACTTAAGGAAACATCATCATATTCCTTCTCAATCCATTGCACCTCTAAGGTGCCCTCTTTAGACTTACCTTTTAAAGAATCAAAATAGGAATATTGTCAGTGCCCAACCCAATTTTGGGTTGACTCTAGGATCAATAGTGGTAGGAGTTTCAGCTCTTGGAGGGACTAGGGTGAAAGAAAGGATTTCAGAGCTAAGAGGAGTGAAAGAGGATATACCTGGTATAGACAGAGGTTCCCCCTGAGAGGTTGGAGGGGTAGTGTCGGACAAAGGAACATTAATTGCATATGGGGTAGTGGAAGAGGAGGCCATTTTCGAGTACAAAAGAGAATAGAGAAAGCTGAACAAGAGGAATCTTGAAACCCTAAAGAAAATACAATTTGACTATGATATAGATGGAGAATAGAATGAGAAAGATTGGAAATATAAAGAGCTGTTAGGTAAGTGAGAAAGTTTGTAGGAGTAATAGAGATGGGACGTGTTAATGATGGACCTAGTTCAAGATTTGATGGTTACCAAGAACCAAGGAACTGACACTAGGTGGGAAGGGGAGAAGTGGGACACATTTTGCTGGTCTTTTTCTTTTTTTCTTTTAAATGGACAAAACATGTTTAGTTCCACTATATGACATGAAGAATTGGACCATGTTCATTTGTGTAGTGGTTGTTACTCTGACTATAAATCAACACATATGAGAAAGTAGAGGGAACATACCACTTGGCTTATGGAGGGACCAGGTTCCTCCTGTATTTCTTTCATTGAGTCCTGTCCAATCTGCATCAGTTTAGAAAATAAGGGTCATATCATCAAAACCAACACTTCCATTGTAGTTTGCCTGAGGTGTCATCCTACTAAAGGAACAAAAGTAGATTAGCAATTAACATACAAAAATGCCTAATGACCATAAGAATAAACAAATTTCTAGTCAAAAGTGAGAAAGAGAGAGATGCACATATTCAGTTGAGCTAGATGAGTCCAAGCTTTCACATGAATTTTCTCATAAGGCTCCCGTCCCAAGGCTTTGGTAAAGATGTCAGCCACCTATTCCTCAGTTTTACAAAACTCCATCAAAATATTTCTCTTTACCATATTGTCTCTTATAAAGTGGTGGCGCACATCAATATGCTTAGTCCTTTTGTGATGAACCACGTCTTTGCCATATTGGTAGCACTGATATTGTCACATGGGAGGGGAATCCTATCTATATTGATCCCTTAGTCTTCCAATCGCATCTTGATCCACAACACTTGAGTGCAACATGAAGCGGATGCAATATACTCAACTTCTGTAGATAAGACCACTGAATTTTGCTTTTTGGTTGCCCAAGAGATCAAACAAGATCCCCATAGGTGTGCCATCCTAGATGTGCTCTTCCTATCTACCAAGAATCCAACATAGTCTGCATATGCATACCCAACAAGCTTGAAGGAATCACTAACAGGATACCAGAGAACCATGTCCACTGAACCTTTGAGATACCTCAAAATGCATTTTACGATATTCATGTGAGATTCCTTTGGATTTGACTAGAACCTTGCACATAACCCCACATTGAACATTATGTTAGCTTTGCTAGTACTCAGATATGCTAGAGATCTAATCATGCCCAAATACTTTGTCTCCTCAACCTTTGAATTAGGTTCATTAGTATCCATCCGGGTAGTGATTGCAATTGGAGTTTCATTTATTTTGGAATTATCCATATCATATTTGGTCAGCAGTTCCTTGATATAATTTTTGCTGGTAAATTGAAGTTCCTTCCTTTGACTGTTTGATTTGTAACCCCAAAAAATAATTCAACTCTCTCATCATGTTCATATTAAACTCATAATTCATGAGCTTAGCAAAATCATTGCATAGAGCTTGATCAGTGGCTCCAAATATGATATCATCAACATAGACTTGCATATGAGAATGTCCTTCCCCCCTTTTATTGAGGAACAAGGTCTTGTCTATCTTTCCCCTGTTGTAACCACTGTCTAAGAGAAAGTTTGAGAGCCTATCATACCATGCCTTGGGAGCTTGTTTAAACCTATACAAAGTCTTGACTTCAATTACACATGATCTGGAAATTCATGATCCTCAAATCCTAGGGGGGCTGTTTCACATAAACTTCTTCCCGTAGATAACCATTCAGGAAAACACTTTTCACATCCATCTGATACAATTTGAATCTCATGTGTGAGGCATGAAGTATGAGTATGCTGATGGCTTCCATCCTAGCCACATGAGCAAAGGTCTCATCATAATTAATACCCTCTTCCTAGTTGTATCCTTGAACTACCAATCTGGCTTTATTTCTAGCAATGGTCCCTTGATTGTCAAGCTTGTTTCTGAAGATCCACCTGTTTTCTATAATTGTCCTATTTTCTAGACGTGGAACCAAGTTATACACCTTACTGCGTTTGAACTATTCCTGCTCTTCCTGCATAGAAATGATCCAGTCTACATCCAGCAAAGCCTCTTTTATATATTTTGGCTTAATTATGGATAAATATGCAGAAAAAGCACACAGTTTCTCAGCCTAGACCTGGTCTGTATCCTAGAATCCAACGGGGAGAGTATGTTTTGCATGGGATGCGAGCTTTATGCTTCCTATTTCCTGCTTGTGTCTCTTGGTGATCTGCTTCACATGATGAACCAGGTCTTTCTTCCTGAGGATTTTGAGTAGTCATGAGTTCTGGTTCCTCTGTAGTATTATGCTGGGCCTCATCTGAAATGGTGCCTTGTTCATTTAGTGTCCTGATGGAGTCCAAATGTTCAGACTAAGTACTCTCATCCTGTGTACCTAGTTTCCCCTCAGAGTTTGTAGTTGGTGCCATGTCAATCTCTTATATTTCCTCCTGTGTACTCACCATGTCCACTTTCTTTTGTTCATCAAAGATTACATGCACACTTTTCTCAATGCAGTTTGTTCTCTTATTCGGGACTTTATATGCCTTGCTACGTGAAGAGCAACCAAGGAAATTTCCTTCATCACTCTTGGCATCAATTCCCCAATGCATCCTTGCCATTGTTGTAAATAAAGCACCTGCAACCAAATGCTCTTAGATGAGCCAAATTTGGCTTTTCTTCCCTTCAACAATTCATAGGGAGTTTTGTTTAGCAGTAATCTAATCATACAACTGTTAATCAAGTAGCATGCAGTGTTGACTGCTTCACCCCAATATCCTTGAGGTAGTCCACTGGCTATCAGCATGATTTTAGCCATATCTTCCAAGGTTCTGTTCTTTTCAACTACTCAATTTTTTTGTGGAGATCTTGGGGCTGAAAAATTGTGATCAATACCTGCATCTGCACAATATTCAAGAAATTTTAAATTTTCAAACTTAGTTCCATTATCTAACCTGATGCTCACTAGTTCACTGTTGAGTTTCTTTGGCACTTTCTTGACAAATAGGTAGAATACATCAAATGTTTCATCTTTAGATGCCAAGAACAGTGTCTAGGTGATGAATACATATCTCTTGCCTCCTCTGCTTGTGACTCTCATTGGACCACACAGATCCATATGAATGAGTTGCAAGGCACCTAGTGGTACTAACTATCTTCTTGGGATTAAAGGTGGATCTCACCTGTTTTCCTTTTGCACAAGCATCACAAATCGAGCTGTATTTGACCTTGGTTTTAGGCAGATCAAGTTCCAGTTCTTTACCAACAAGCTTGTTCAGTATGAAAAGCATGACCCATGCATCTACGCCAGAGTAATGAAGTATCCAGCAGAGTGCTCAAACAAGAAATCTCTTCTCCTATAGGATCTATGATGTTTTCCTTGTACACATTTTTGTATCTCTGTCCTTTGAGAACTAGGTTCCCTGTCTTCAAACTGATAACTTTATATTCTGCTAATGTGAATAAGACAGAGTTCCCTTTATTACACATTTGAGAGATGCTCAACAGATTATGTTTCAAGCGCTTCACATAGTACAAATTGTCAATTGCTTGTGACATAGATCTCCCAACTTTTCCTATTCCAACAATTTCACTTTTCTTTCCGTTACCAAAGGCCACATTCCCGCCTTTGTGATTTGTGAGTGAGAGAAAGTTTTTCACTATTCTTGTCATATGCCTAGAACAACATTGTCCATGTACCAAGTTCCTTTCCTTGCTCTCACTTTCACCTGCACATACAGTTAGAGTGGGTACCCAGATAAGATTGGGTCCCTTTCCATTTTTGAATGTATGAATTAAATATCTTTGATCCAATGTGACAAAATAGCATTCCTATTAATTTTCAATTTTCCAGACTTGGATTTGACTTTTATAAACATTGACCTTGGTCTGGCATATTCGAAAATTTTCATTGTGGCTCTTTGTTTGATTAAGCATTTTTCTTGATAATGTCCTTTCAAACCATAGTGATAGCAAAAAACATGATGCAATTTAAGTCTATGAACGGAGTTGTATGGCCATTCTTGTATCATAATCCTTGTCTTTTGTTAGAGTGATTTTCATGCATAGAGATTAGAAGTTTAGTGGACTTGGCCCATTTTAAGGTTCTTTCTAATTTAGCTTTGATTTTATCTAAAGTCTTTTAAAGTTTCTGAATCTCAATGCTCAAAGCTTGTGACTCTAGAGTGAGTTTTTTAATAGTTTCTCCTTTTTCATGATTTTTCTTTGAGGACCTTTTCACACTCCTCTGCTCTTTTTAACAACTCTCTTTTCTCTTTTTCAAGTTTTGTATTATCAAATTTAAGAGATTAAAATGCATTCATGATTTGTTTCTTTTCAATCGACAGAGTGTTATATTCATCTATGAGAACAAGAGACAATGATGCAAGCTTCTTTTGAGAATAAGTTCTTATTTTTTATTTGAGTTCTAAGAAGCTTACCTCATTTCTATCTTCTTCACTATATGAGTCTACATCAGAGCCATCACATCTTCATCATTAGAATTATCTAAGGCCAAGAGAGAGAAATCATCATGTTCAGTAGCTACTTCAGATTCATCACTGGGGGTGACTCCCATGGAAGCTAGAGCTTGCTTCACCATGCTATCTGCTTCTTTCGTGGTGAGCCTTGTGTTGGGGATCTGAATCTGATCCTTCTTTCCGTCCTTGGATTTCTCAGTCAAGTTACCTTTATGTTCTAAATCCCATTGAGGATATTCCTTCATAAAATGACCAGGTTCAACACACTTATGGCAGATCAAATCTCGAATATTTTTGTCAATGGATTTTGATGCATTCTTCTTCTGAGTATTGTAGTCTTTCTTAATGATTTTCTGATATCTTCAAGTGAGCAAACCCATATTGTCATCCTCAACGGTAGACTTGAGGACCATCTTCTTTTCCTTGTGAGAACTGTTCAGCTCTCTTTCTTGAGAGTTTTTGAGTTCATAAGTATTTAAGTTCCCTATCAAGTCATCCATAGTCAAAGTATCAAGATCTCTTGCTTCAGAAATAGCTTCCACTTTTTGCTTTTCCAAGATTCAGGTAGAACACTCAGAAGCTTCCTTACATTCTTACTTGTGGGAATGGTCTCACCAAGAGTGTACATCTCATTAACAATAGAACAGAACCTGGTATGCATATCATGAATAGATTCATCATCCTTCATCCTGAACAGTTCATATTGACGATTCAGTATTTCGATCTTGGACTTCTTCACCTGATTGGTTCCTTCATGAGCAGTCTGGAGAGCATTCCAAATTTTCTTTACATTGGTACATGATGAAACTTGATTGTATTTGTCAGTACCAATCCCACACACCAAAATCTTATTTGCCTTTGCATTGGTCTCAATAGCTAGTTTTTCTTCCTTTGTATACTCCAACCTCCCTTTTGAAATTTGAGTTTTTCCATCCTCAGCCAATTTCATGGGTATAGTAAGTCCATCAAATACGACATTCCACAATTGTGATCTTCACCTATAAGAAAATTCATCATGCAATTTTTACACTAACCCGTAGTAGTGATCATTGAACAAGGTGGTCTGATGGTTGATTGTCCCTCTTGAGTTGTTGATGATGCAGCCATAATTTTGATTTTTTAAGGTGTAAGCCTTTATAGATAAATCCTTCTTTGATACCAATTGAAATCACCATCTACTCACTACTATATTGAACCAGGTTCAAAGTTATCACAATTGCAGAACAGTAAAAGTAAATAACACACAAATGTAATGTGAAAACCTCCTTTCTCAAGGAAGTCCCAAAAAATATGAACTATCAAATGAGATTTTATTCAAACTCACGAGCATATTTTAGATTACAACTCTGCAATCCAAGGGACTAACTTTAGTACCTGAAGATTCACTAATTACCTCTAACTAGTGACTCGTTTCTCAACTCACAAGAACTCTTAAACAAAGAACAAAATGGAAAGACCAAAATTTGTCTCTCTGTTTCTTCAGAACTTGACAATTGCCCAAACAAGACTTCCGATTGTTTCTACTGTCAATCGTTAGTCTGCTTGTCTTGTGTCGTGTGATATAATTATCCCATCCACAAGTTGAGTCCAACTCCAACTTTAATTCCTCTTCCTTATTGAACTCTTTGTTGTGCTCTCCTCTTCTTACTTGATGTGTTTTAAATAAGGTATAACACATCACTGACATCCTTATCTCGATTCTCCATTTCCTTATTTATAAGTACACATTCCCAGTTTGAGTAGGAATAGGTGTTTGTCTCAATACACCTGCACCTTTATCAGTTTTCTAATTGCACTTGGTTCACCTTCATGCAATGTGACATAATCAACTTTCATTAGACCTGGTTCACTTTGTTAACTCTACAAAAATTTTGTCAATCATAGTCAATCATCAAAAGAACTATATAACAAAAATGATGGGAATAAAATGGAGGAAGTGAAAAGTTGCCTTTTATAAAGTGAACTTTATCCCTCATAGGTTGAGGAGAGGAAAACTCTCATGCTTATATTTAGAAGTATATCCTTTAGCTCAGAAAGAGTTGAGAAGAGTCTCCTCTTGCGTCTCGTCACTTGGCTCAGATTTGGATTGATAAATCTTTAGGACAAAATTTATATATTTTTTATTTCAATTTTCTAACATTATTTTCACACAAAAAATAAAATTATTTTTTCGCTAACCAAAATTCCTACCGAATATACATCAGAACTAAAACCTATTCTGAACAGGTGTTTTCGTACCACTTCAATTCATTTTTCGACTATTAATAAAGACTTTCTACCTTCATTTTTAACATCAATTTTTTGACATTTTACATTTATTTTCAAACAAACAAAAATTGAGTCTTTCGTGTGATTTGTTGCTATTCTTAGAGTTCGATGAAGTTTCTGGCGTTTGAGGTACTACTACGCCATAACAGGTATATATGTTATATTCTATGAGAAAGTAATCGTAAACCTCGAGTATAGTAAGAGGGTTAAATTCCTTAAGGATATAAAATGAATTATTTAATTTCGAATATTTATTATTTTTATTTCTGCTTTACTGATTTGAACAAAAAAGAACAACATATGTAGTATTAATATCACAAGTTGATAAAGGTGTGGAGACAATAACACTACATTGGTGGGTGACTTTTATCATCTCAAAATCAACATTCTTCTTTTTTAGTCACCAAGTCCTTTATGAATTTGGCATAACCTAATATTTGTTCAAGAGTTTCCACCGACAGGATGTTCATCGTTAGTTGCTTGAGTATGTCATAATTTTTTTTTGTAATATCCCTTTTTTGTTAATCGGCCAACCTTTATATAAAATGTGGAGATGACCTATACAAATGAGTCAAAACCTTAAGTACCTCCTTGATAGTTTCTTTTTCTGTTGAAAGTCCTTCATAAACTCCAGGCATATGAATTGATTCTTTTGACATATTTTCAATCTCAACAACTTTTGCACTTCTTTACTCACAATTGAAGATATATACTTTCCCTCTAGAACCTTTTTTCAACATTACTTTCACCTTTGTTAGGAATCTTACTACTTCTAGTTTTGATAGAAAAACCTTGACTATGTCTCATTTCTCCTTTTTGATTTGCATTCATATCACATAGGAGAGATCCTTTTGGATTTTGATGCATTTGAGAATATATTTGGCCCAATTAGACCTCAATGTTATTAATAGCCGTGGAATAAGAGCTCACTAATTGCCCGATATCTTAGATTGATTGGACTAATCTTGATTCTTGAGGACCTTTACAACATAGCTTTAAGCTTGGGATCACTAGGAGATTGACCTTAGTTGTGTTAGGGAGAAGGATTGCTTGGAGGCAGTAAAGGCATTAGAAAATTTTATTATTGAGAACGACTTGTACCCCTACTCTTGATTATTGCTCACCCAATTATTTTGATTGTTCTAATTGCCTTGATATTTGGCCTTTACTGGCCTTGATAATCACTCATTTGGCCTTGAAAGTTAGCCACCTATTGACCTCTTCACTTTGAACTTTATGACATTACTCTTGAAAATTACCCTCTTGTAAAGGACCTTGAGCATAAGAGTCCATTTTGACCTTGATATAACATGCTCATGGGGCTTTGATTATATTTCATTCTATTTTTAACTTTTCCTTGAAAACCCATAAGGTCTTGATTGGTTGAATCTTGGATGCTCTGTATAGAATGAACTTGCTTGGTCCTTTTACTCTTCGATTGATTCTTGGTCAATAATTGCCTGATAGACCAAGTTGCAAATAGTTCTATTCCTTGCTTGAAGCTTTTTGATGATGTTTAAAGAACTAGAATTACCTTGAGGCATTCTTAGAAAGGATAAATGATTGCTGAAAATATATCCGGATAAGAGTCTAGAGTTGAATTTCATAGAGAACTAATGCCTAATTATAATTATTCAATATTTTTGTAAGAAAATAAGTTCAAACAATTTTTAGAGTTTTAAAGATTAATATTTCTATTTTAAACTACCTAACTAATAAATGTTAAACTAGTATAAATTATCAATTAATTAGAGGATAGGTTGAATTCAAGATTAAGGAGGCTTAAAGTAATGACTTCCCCAATTGTCAAAATTTGTTGAGCTAAGAGTCATGAGCTAGGGAGAGATATGTGTTCGGCTAACAATACGAAGTTTTGATGATTAACAAAATGAATAGCAAAATATAACAAATATATTGAAACACCTGTGAATGGGTGCTGACGGGCCAATGTGAGGAAGCATATTTTTTGGGCTAATTTTTTATTCTTATATTATCCAAAAGTAAAATAATAAGAAAATAAATTTGCCCGAGAAAAGTCAATCGCGCACTGGCACGCAGAGGGACGGGCGACACGCGCGCAGGGACGTAGCCGGGCACGTGTCACACTCTACCTTGAGAGGCGTAACTAGCACCTAATGCTGCACTGGACCTTGAGTTGACCT
>JACEIK010002296.1:195079-209952 GCA_018107945.1 Datura stramonium
ACAGACAATCACTCACGTTGAACATGCATTTCTCAACTAGATGATCGAGAAAATGAACAACCATTGTTATTTTTAGCAGTTTGTTGGTATATATAAAATGGTGAATCTTTTTTTTTATATAAAGTAAAAATTTATGGGTCAAATTTTGTATTTAAAAAAGTTCATCTCATGATTTGAAATTCCAAATTATTTTTTTTAAAATTTATAATTTCATCTCATGATTTAAAATCATAAAATAAAATCGCATCTCAAAACGCCTATTAAGCAAGTAAGATTAACTACAATAGTCATAACACTAACTTTTCCTTTCTGTAATCAGAGTGCTGTAGTTTCTAGGTTTGACCCAAGCCAAATCACAACATAATCCGATTGATAAATACATATTTGCATCGAGTGTTTATATCATATCGTGTAAATTTATTTTAGTTAAGTGATTTAGGATATATCTGATATACAGAAGAAATTAAGATATTTTTTAATCTTTTCATATTTGGTTGGTCAAAAAAATCTATTAAAAAAAAATGTATTAAGCGGGAAATGATTCCTAATTTTCATTCTCAATGTAAATAACTCAACATTCAACAAAATGCACTATTTAACCTTATTATAACATGGGTGCCAAAATAAAATATTATAGTTATCGATTTTAGAAATATATACATAAGATATCTAATTTTACTGAGAGATTGCAGGTCCACGTGCCCCATACTGAAGCCTATAATTTTATTTCTGATTTTTATAATTATTTTGTAGATTATATATAAAAATTAGTAGGATAATATTTAGGGTGCTGCTAGATGGCCACAAAGGTTTTTTTTAAATAAAATTTTGAGTCAAGCCCTTTTTATTTCATCAATAATGCCCAAACAAAATAACTATTACAAAATTGATCTGACCCAAACGAGTGTCAAATATAATTGTTGTTTCTCTGGTTATTCCGACCAGAGCATTACCAGAAACCAAACGTCTTCCGTATTCTTAGGGTTTTCTATGGCACCATTCTTCTTCAATCACCAGCTCGTCGCCTTTTTCCTATGGGTCATCAATCGTCCACCTGTGTTGTTGACATGACTGCAACTCAAAGAGGTAAAAACTGTCTTCATTGAACTCTTTTCTATTTCCTCTTTATTCTATCTAACCTCCGCCCTGTAATCTCAGGATTTCTCTAGTGGTCGTGACCGATTGATGGTGCTCCGTCGTCTTCTCAGTGAATGAGCTGGTAACTGACTCAGGGAGAGGAAGATCGTGTTGCCTCAACTCTCGTCATTGTAGGTTCACTGGGTACAACTGATGGTACTTGATTTTTGTTGGATCCGTGTTTGTTGACAGACCTTTTTTATGGCTACCATAGCTTAGGCTAGGTCATTAAGTCTCAGCAGTAGTCTTGTAATTAGTTTATTTAAAACTCTGCTCTGCTGTGATACTTTGTTGTTAATCTTCTATGTTGTTGACTCGCCCTGCTTTGCTCCTTATGTATGGAATGCATGCCTTTTCTGTGTTTTGAATATGTTTACATTTCCTTGGTAGTTGACTGAATATTTGAAAAATGCACCTCTCCCTGTGATTGAAAGCATGATTAGATAACTTATCTGCCAACTGATTTGTCTCCCTAAATGTATGCTTAACTTTCATCCTGATCTGATTCATGTTACTGTAAATGTCATCCATTAAGCCTGCTATCTCCCAAGGAACATCCCATTCTTTCCTCAAGAACTTCTTGAGACTGAGTGAGTCTGTCTAGAAAATGACATTCTCTCTTAGGCTGATACAAAAATTCAGAGCGTGCCAAAAAGCTTTCACCTCTGCCTGCATATTTGTGTTGATGCCAATTCTTTGAGCCTCAGCATATATTAGATCTCCCCCAACATTTCTAACACAAAACCTATAGGCACTTTCTCCTGGATTACCCCTACTAGCCCTATCAGTGTTACATTTTAGCCATTGCTCCTCCGGAAAACTCCATCTAATAATCTTGTAGTGCAGTCTTGGCTTATATCCATGTAGATAAGCAACTACTTCCCCCCATGTAGTTGAAATTTTAATCCAAGGATATTTGAACCTTATCAGTTAATGAACAGTTAGCTAACATATATTAACTATCCTATGGAAATTCACATCCTTCCCATATCTTCTAGCATTCCTTCTCTTCCATAATTCCCAAAGGATGATAGCTAGAATAGCTTTATAAACTGTCTTCAATTTTGTTGGGGCTGGAAAATCCCACCATGTGTTAAAAGTCTGTTGCAATGAGGTTCCTTCCATGCTAATACCCGCACATAAAGAAAACTACTTCCATAACTTTTTAGTCCATGGAAGCTGTGAGAAAAAGGTGTGTCATAGTCTCCAGGTGGTAAATGTCATAACAGTGACATCTAGAAACAATTTTCATGCTCATTCTCCTTAGATTATTATCAATTGGAATCCTCCTCTTCCACACTCTCCACATGAAGAAACAAATTTTGAAAGGCAGTCCTTTTACCCAAATGTTAGATAGACAATCATTTTTCTCCCTCACTTTCCTCATCATCTGAAAGGCTGATTGTACTTGAAAAACTCCTTTAGAGTTTCCCAACCACCAAACTCTGTCTCTATCTTCAGCTAACCTTGGAGAGATATTCTCAATGATATAATTAGTCATATCCTCAGAGATACTCTCCCTCGACTTGTCCCTATTCTAGATCCCATTGATTATGAAGTCCCTTACTGTCACGCCCCGCCTTGGGGGGTATGACTGACACCTGGTGCCCTAGAAGGACCTGGACTACTAACTGATGGGCCGAGGCACATCTGGTGCCTGGCTAGCTCTATCTCAGTTTCCTGGAAACAAAGGGCTATATAACGGCTGTAAACACAGCCTCCGGCCATCTGGGCCTATAGCCACCTGAACCTGTAATAACAGCTGACCAAAACATACTTAAAATCAGGAACCTATGCGGGCCGACAAGGCCACCATGCTGACTAGTCATCTGAAATTTAACAGGAAAAACTGAAAAGCTACGTGACCGGCAAGGTCACCACTATTATCAAACTATGGCCTTACACGGCCAACATGAAAACAAAGATACTAAACAATTATACAACTGCACGGCCTCACACGACCGGCTCAACTGACCACAGGGAGATAAAATACAATCTGCAAGCCTCTATGAGTAATAATAGAAATGATCGGGACAGGGGCCCACGACCTACCCATCTTGTACATCAAAAGGAAAAAGAGCTACACACGGAAATCAGACTCCAGGTGACGGGAGCTGATAACTCAATAACTGACTGGAATCATGAGTGGATCGCCTCCTCGTCTATGTGTACCTGCAAGCAAGTAATGCAGCGCCCACTAGGCGTCGATTACCGCTGGTGCGAGTATGCAAAGCAACTGAAATAGCATAACTGAAAAGAACTGAAGTAAGACATCATAACTAGCAAATCTGTGGCAGGAGATAACTGAATCTGAATAAACTGGTAAGAACTGGATCATGCTTTCTGTGCGGATAAGGCGGAGACGTACCTATAAACACTTGGCGGCCTCTTTGTCTAGTAAGCTAGTATATAAATACATAAATAAATATACAAGTAGCAAGCAAGAGCCAATACCAACCCCCATAAACCGGATGGCGCCAAGCAAAAATCAAATAATCTATACCCCTACCCAGGTCAAAACCTGCAAAAAAAAAGTCCTCCACTCATCTTCTCACCCGGAGATCCTCTACCGGCCCCCTGGGTCTCCGGCTCGGCCTCGGCCTCCGATATAAGTAACCGTGTTTTGGATCCGGGACTCTTGTGTAGACAGTAACAGATAGGGTCTGGATCCCAGTTTCCCAACTCAATGGGGGCTATCTGAAACGGAGCTACACCTGTAATAACTGTAGCAATATTGCAGACAGTAACAGATAGGGTCTGGTCACGGGCTTCAAACTCAACAGGGCTACTGAAGCCGGAGCTGCACCTGTAATGATAATCAGACTGCTATGGGGAAAGCTTCATCCCATCTTCGTCCAAGCTGGGGACGGCATGCCCTCCTTGGAGTGACGTAGAAGCCCACCCGCTTAGTGGGCGACGATTACCAACCAGGGGCGGCGAGGACGCTCAATAAAGGGGCCCTCACGCCACAGCAAGTCTCAACAAGCAAAAAGTACATATAAATAGCAAGCATGTATAACTGAAAGGCTATCTGAAATCTGATTTTCTATTCTGATCTCTTTCTTGGTAAACTGATTCTTTACTGATTATACTGATTCTGAAATCTTTCTTTGCTTGTTGGCTAATCGCGTAATCTCTCATCTGTCTGAATGGCTAGTCTGTAGCCATAATACTATCTGTCTATCTGAGTTTACTTTACTAGCTTTTATTCTGAAAATCTGTTTCTTTTTATTCTATAACATGCTTGCTAATCATACAATAGGCTATACTGAATCTGGAATGCTAACTTTCCATTTGGCGTATGCTTTACTAACTTTCGGACTGAATACATACGATACGGCAACGCAACTCAGAATCTACTAGACTTACTTAATTCTCAATATTCAATTCCGAGAACTCAAATACGGAGTTTACTATGATTTATATGGATAAAACTGCTAACTTGCCGAAGAAACTGCCCACATACCTTAACCTCGAGTTATCCGACAGTCGGACGAGGCTCGGTCAGTACTCCGGCTATTTCTCCCAACTGCATTCATATAAACATCAATTAGCACTAAATACAGCGTTATTCTGAAGGACGACGTCACTTTTGATATAATTCATAGCCTAAACTTAGGCTTATCGAAAAGACGGTCAAAAACTGTTATTTTTCAAAAGTCAGAAGGTTGAAGTATTCACTTTACGACTAGGAGCACATAGACACTAGTTTGGAGCAATTCTACTTACCTTGATCCGGTAGCTCGACGATTCGTCGGCCGTATTTCGCGAAACAAAATCCGTAAAAATGCTCTCTGCTGCTAACTACCTCGGTACCTGGGAGTTGAATTTGAGTTTAGACTACGTTTGGCAGCGTAATCAAACGATTATATATTACTCTCCTTCGTCTCTCCCTGTTTCTCACACTTTCTGGAAATGAATTAAAGTGATTATCATCACAAACTGAAGTGGGGCTTTATATACTTGGGCCTGGACAGGCCCAGCGTGTCTGGAGCCAACGCGTTGGCCCCGCCTCTGTGACATGGCGCCATCACGGAGGGGCTGCTGCCGCGGCGCCTTCCGTGGTGGTTCGACAGGATTTTCGCCCGATCTTTTCCGGAGCCTTTTCCTATACGTATGACTTTCAAATATGTAACTAACGTGCGAATAGGCCATCCTGGATGCCGAGAATTTCGGGGTGTAACACTTACTTCCACCTCCTCCTCCTCATCATCAGTTGTCTCCTCAATTTTATATAAGACTCCTTTTTGTATCCAGTTTTCAAACCAAAAACTAACAACACCTTCTTTCACTTCCCACTATATATCCTGATCAATTTCATCTCTAATTTCTAATATTTTTCTCCAAGTCTGTGATGCTCCCCTATCATTAACCAAGACAGTGTGTAGCTTTTTACAATTGCTTATTCACATATATGAATCTCATGAAATCAATGGACACCCTGAAATTCCACCATAAATTGCAAATAAAGCCTTAGATACATCCAATAATGATTTGAAACCCACACCACCTTCCTCTCTTGGTAACACATGTCCTCCCAAGCAACCCAGTTCCTCCCTTAACTAAATCCAGGTTTACTCCAAAAAAATTTAGCAAAAACTTTGTGAATATGATCCAATAGGTACCTTTTGATTCATTATTGACATTAAATATACAAGCATAGACTGCAGCACATGAAATTAATATAAATCTTTTTCCAAAGAAAAGATTTATTCTGCCACATCATTATTCTTTTGAGATTTTCCTTAGCAAGTGCTCAAGTAAACATTCTCTTCCTTCCATAGTAAATAGGACAACCCAGATATAGGAAAAAAAAACACCCCTTGTTGTATAGCAGTCCACCTATTCAAGTTGTACCCTACCCTTCTGAGGTCTTCTCATAAATGTAGAAAAAACTCTTATTTTTAATCATTTGACCCTAAACCCTTTCATATTCTGCCAAGACATGGAATCATTTTCTTCACTGATCTCTTATCCTCAGGCGAAAATTGTATCATCAGTATAAGCTAAGTGGTTAATCTCAGGGCTCCGCTGGCATCTCAAAACCTTTAAACTCAGGATAACAAGGTAGCATGTTTGTAATAATGAAAAGAAATGGAGATAAAGGATCTCCCTGCTTTAGCCCTCTTGATGATTCAAAGAAGCCAAAACTCTAACCATTGACCAAAACTGAGTATCGGTTATTTTGAAGTAAATCTCCACACCATATCTATTATGATTTAGAGCAAATCTTCTAAGAACTTTAGTGAGAAAAATCTAGGATACTCTATCATATGCTTTTTCTATATCAAGTTTCACCACCACATTATGTCATTGGTTCCTTCTATTATTCCCTGGTGATTTCTTGAGCAAGAAATACATTCTCTGTTATAGTTCCCCTTTTCACAATTTCAGCCTGATTCTTAGAGATAATCTGAGGTAAACACTTTGGCATTCTATGTACAGCATTCTAGACAAAATTTTATTGGCAAAAGAACTCAAACTTATAGGTCTAAGATCACCAAGACCAGTGATCCTTTCTTTCTTAAGGATAAGGACTATGTTTGTGTGAGTAATGAATTTAGGAATCTTATACCTACAAAAGAAAGCAGCTACCATCCCTGGTTTATACCTTCTGTAGTGTCCTAACACTCTTGAAAGAGTACTCCTGATAAACCATCAGGCCCACTAATTACTATTTTCATTTAATTCAAAGTGTCTTTTCACTTCTTCCAATGAAGAAAGTTTTGTCATCTCCTCGTTCTGCTCATGTGAAATAGAGTGATGCAATTTTTCCAGCATGTCAAAATTAATAACCTTGCGTTCCTCCTTGATCTATTGGTGATAAAAATTAACTGCAGCTACACCAATGTATGTTGCTATCCTCACAGTATTACCCTCTGCAGTTTGTATTTCTTACAATCTGGAGCCTCCTTCTCCCTTTCACATAAGAGTGGGAAAACCTAGTATTCTTATCTCCTTCTGTAAATCATTGCATTCCTACTTTTTGCTTCTAAAAATCCTCCTCCATGTGCCTGAATCTTTTCAGCTTTTGTCTTTGCCCTGTTCAAATTCATCTTGTTGTCTTGTGACGGTTGCAATTCCAACTGAATTTTCTTGACTTTTATGGTATCCTCTAGGGTTGCAGTCTTAACTTTGAAGATATTGCCAAAAGTAAGTATTTTTACTCCATTCTGCTAGGGCAAATTGCTTATGATTTACAGAAATTGAGAAACTTGAAAGATCTGATGAAAGGTTGCTGAGTAGAATTGCATATAACATGCAAATGAGCATGATCAGAGCCTTGTCAGATTAAGTGGTAACCTCACTTGAAGGAAAGATGTCAATAAATTCTTGATTCACCAAAATCCTGTCCATCTTTTTAAAAATGCATTCCTCCTCCATTCTTCCATTCCACCATGTGAATTTACTACCAGAATGTTTCAGCTCCACTAATGTACAGGTGTTGATACATTATGCCATATCAACAGCCTCATTATGAGAAAAAGGAAATCCCCCTTGCTTTTCTTCCTCATTAAGAGCAACATTAAAATCTCCTCCTACAATCCAAGGGTCTTGAAAGTCTTTTGGTAGCACCTCTAGATTCTCCCACAATTCAAGTCTCTCCAAAGCATTGCATCTAGCATATACTGATGTTATCTTGAAATTAATATTGCTTCCTCTAAAAGACATCGTTAACTATTGACAAGTGTCAAGAGAGACCTGGCCCTCCCAATCATCGCTCCAAAAAATTCAAATCCTTGATGAAGTATTTTCTACAGCATGTTCAAATCCTAGCCCGCTTTTAAGGTGATCTAATTCTATTGGACCTTGAAAAGGTTCTATTTAATCTATGAAAGAATAATGATGTCTTCTGTTAAGATCTATAAGTCTGTTAAATGCATTTTGAGTGTTAGAGCCTGTTCTAAAATAATAGTTTTTCAATCATTGATCACTTTTGGATTGCCTTTCCTTGATACACCTTGTCTGAACATGTAATGGTACTGTAGCTTGTCTAATTTACACTTTTGGTTCCATTCCTCAAATCCTCCATTTTTCTTGGAGATAGATCACCTTATTGAATAATACTATTAACATTCTCTTGCAAATCCTCCTCCTCAGTGAGATCTTGCTTGTGATTTTTGTCTTTGTTAGGCTGCTGATCCAGTAGGTCTTCATCTCACCTTTTCTTTCTTCCACAAGTCAGCATTTCCCTATTTGAGGAACCTGATCTATCCTCCATTTCTTCTTCTTGTCCTACTACATCATGTCTATGCTCTTCTAATGGTTTCCAAATTACCATGGCATTATTTTATGTCCCTTATGTTCCTTTGTTGTCTCTACTACCTGACTTAATACCTGTTACTGATCTTTGTGAGATTATGTCTGAGATTTTCAGTTTCTCTTTGTCTGCCAGAGGTGTATGTTGATAATTATCCTCCTCCGCTTCTCTCCTCATTCACTGCATCTCTTTCTCTGAATTATGTGTATTAGTGTGCTCATCATCCTGATCTTGTAACAGCTCAAATTGGTTCTTTTGTGAAAAGTCTTTTTGTGTTTGTTTTTACTCCATTTTGCTCTTTCTTCCCTCATTAAGTGTCTACCCTTTCCCTGTTTCTTATTTCCTTGAACCCGAAATGCATCATGCTTCTTTGCAATTGCTTGTTCACCTAGTTCCACCTCCTTTGCTTTATCTGCTTTATCTTCTAATGGCTTTAATTCCTGTTTACTAAAATTCTGAGCCTTCTCTCCCTTCACTGAGTCTTTCTTTCTTCTATGAAATAATTCTTGGTGTAGGATAAAATATTCCTGCTCATTATGTCCTAGGCTTGCAATTCCTGCAGTATTTAGGTACATGATCATAATTCAAATCCACTTTTCACAACTTCTCAGTTGCTTCCTCACCCCACGATATTGTTCTCTTTCAAATTCACCCAATAAATCCACTTCCACCTTGATCCTTGCACAGGTAGGTCTAGTTTAATTTTTTATCGCCAAGTCAACTTGGAAGGCTTTCCATAGCAGCCGCTAATGGAAACACTTCCTCTTTCATGAAGAATTAGGAGGTAATGAGGGGAAAGATATCCAGACAATTGTAATATTAGTTTCCTCACTCTGGGTCAAAAGCTGATCCACTTCAAGGTTCTCATAGGAAAAGTCCATTGTTTGTATGATTGATAAAAGGAAGGCTTTGATAAAAGATTCACGTAATCCTCCATTGTAGAAGCCCTTATTAATACGTGTCTGTTTCTCAACAGACCAATGTTACATTCCCCCTTCAACTCACATTGTTTAGGGATCATCTTTCTCAAATTATGGTATCGGACACCCCTATGCAAGAATTTTTGTCATAGCATATTGAAGATTCTCCTTGTAAATCAATTGTGTAGCTTCTTCCTCTTCCCAGATCACTCTACGCTCACCATGTAAGTAGGTCACAGCCTTCATTGGAACAGGTTTTGTAATGATGGGAGCGAGATGTAACTTCAAAGCAAAATTCAATGTTAGGTTGTTCGTAGTATGGGAATTAGCGGCCTCAGGTGGAGAGTTGCCCTGACGAGATGGTGGCCACGGCCACCACAATAGGCAAAGTAGGCTCGTCGACGGTAGGAATAGGTTTTGATGGCGGTGTTAAAAATTGAGTTAAATAAAGAGCTATATTAACCTTTTAAAAAAGTTAAATCTTTATTATTTTTAAATTCTAAAATTTAGTGCAACTATAATTATTTATGTTGGGTGAAAAAGGCACAACTATTATTAATTATGTAATAAGATTATTTAATTTCCTTTATAATGGGACCCTGCTACTATTTACTTTATTTTCTCATTCTTTCAGGAATCACCACACTTCTCACTAAGATATTGAACCTGGTTCAATTAAATCAAAAGTGTAGAATAATAACAATAAAGAACACGCAGATGTAACGTGAAAAAAACCTCCTTGCTCAAGAAATCTAAAACACGACCTATCAAATAAGATTTTATTCAACTCACGAGTAGGTTTTAGATTACAATTTTGCGATCAAGGGAATAACTATAGTACCTCAATCTCTATAGTTTCTTCAAACTGCAATCACCTATTCAAAGACTATAAACTCTAGTCTCAAGGAAATACAACACAATCACAACCAGCATGTACTCAACTAACTAGAATAGAAAGTTACAACTCAAAAAAATACAAATAACAAACTCAATCAAGACAGAATAATTCTTTTCTTGAGTTTTCGCTTACAGGAACCTGGTCAGTGAGAATGTTTCTTTCTATGAACGACTATTGCTTTAGGAAGTAATCTCACTTTAATAGTCCAGTAATAGTTGAATGTTCTGTAGTTGTTTATGATCATTATATAACACCAAAGTACATGGTTTTTGTCAAACCTAGATTTGTTTCAAATAAGGAAAAAGAATCCTAAAAGGACTTTTTTTTTCCTCAAATTTTCTTATCTAAAATAAGGAAAAAAAAAGTCCCAGAAGGACTTAATTCCCTTAAGTCAGATTTTTCATATCTGATTCTCTCCTAGTCAAATACAAATTGCCTTTTGAAAAGAGTCCTAAAAGGACTTGATTTTCTTGTATGTATCTGATTCTCTCCTAGTCAAGTACAACTTGCCTTTTGGAAAGAATCTTAAGAGGCTTGATTTTCTTTACGTTGACTTCTTCAATTCCTCATGTTAGTTGTCTCCTTCCTTATTTGATATTTTCAGATACAAGTCAAATTCATACCTGCAAAACCTTCAATTGTGTAGTGAACCTGGTTCACCTATGTTAGTCATGAAAATCTTCACATAATTCTCCTTTTTGATGATGACAAATATGTATGCATATGAATGTGGTTGACATCCACGTGTGCATATGAACCTAGTTCACTTTGTCAGTTGCAAAACTTGATCAATTAAGTCAATCATCAAACTCTTCTAATAATATCAGTCACTTTTTCCTTGATTTCACTTCTCCTTTTTGTGTGTGTGTGTGATCAAAAAATTTAAAACTAATTTTATTATATATGGATCATAATTCATTAAAATATGCTTGAATAAAGTTCATTATTTAATTTTGAATTTATTACATAAAATTTATTTTATTTATTTTAATTTTTGTATTTTAATTAAATTACATGTTTTTTTTGTTTTTTTAATATTTTAAAGTTTAATATATTTTCTTTACCTAAAAATTGTTTAACTAAATTTATCACATAAAAATTATTTAATTTTTATCACTTAAAAATTATTCAGCTTTGACCAAGTTAACTAAAAATAAATTTCATTTGAATTTTGATATTTATGTCGAAAATATGTCATAACGCTCAAAAATAAGTTAATTATATCTAGGATAAGTTTAGAAACATTCATTAATATTTTGTTTCATAACACAATATTCATTGGAGGTGTACAATATTACATTTATTTTCTTAGTTTGATTTTTCATAAAAACCTTTTAACAAATAAATAAAATAATTTTCATGTGATAAATAAACTTTAAAGCTAGAATACTTTATATGATAAAAAATAAATAAAAATAATTTTTGTATAATAAATTTTAAATTAAGACTTTATGTAACAAAAAAAATAAGAAATAAATTTTTGTATGATAAACTCAAAGTTGGATGATCATCCATAAAATCTATTCAAATATTCTTCAATTTCATTATTCGAATTTTATAAATTCATTCAATTATTTTCACTACCTCATTTTTTTACTTTTTAAATCTTTTTTCAAATTAATGAAAATAAAAAATCAAATAAAAGAAAAGTAATAATAAAATAAGGATTGATTACTCATAAGAAATACTGACTCAATTCCACAATAATTAAAAAGGAGATATATGATAAGGGAAATTAGCTGGAAAAAAAAGGGCTTCTTCATAAGCGGTGTCACAATTTTAAAAGATGAGTAAATGAAAAAGTAATAGTAAAAGAATTTTAAAAATTGTGGCTAAGTGAGTTTGAACCCATGACCTCCTACATGAAAGAGGGAGCACCTAATCATCAAGTCAATGCACAACTTTGTAAATAAGTAGTGTCCTTTTAATATTTGTACCTTATATTTTTATTTTTTTATTATTTATATATATGTATATTTAGNTCTTTTCCCGGGCCTTTTCCTAGCACGTATGACTTTCAAATATGCTTAACTAACGTGCGAATAGGCCATCTAGATGCCGAGAATCTTACGGGGTGTAACACTTACTTCCACCTCCTCCTCCTCATCATCAGTTGTCTCCTCAATTTTATATAAGACTCCTTTTTGTATCCAGTTTTCAAACCAAAAACTAACAACACCTTCTTTCACTTCCCACTATATATCCTGATCAATTTCATCTCTAATTTCTAATATTTTTCTCCAAGTCTGTGATGCTCCCCTATCATTAACCAAGACAGTGTGTAGCTTTTTACAGTACTTATTCCACATATATGAATCTCATAGGAAATCAATGGACACCCTGAAATTCCACCATAAATTACCAAATAAAGCCTTAGATACATCCAATAATGATTTGAAACCCACACCACCTTCCTCTCTTGGTAACACATGTCCTCCCAAGCAACCCAGTTCCTCCCTTAACTAAATCCAGGTTTACTCCAAAAAAATTTAGCAAAAACTTTGTGAATATGATCAATAGTACCTTTTGAAGGATTCATTATTGACATTAAATATACAAGCATAGACTGCAGCACATGAGAAATTAATATAAATCTTTTTCCAAAAGAAAAGAATTTATTCTGCCACATCATTATTCTTTTTGAGATTTTCCTTAGCAAGTGCTCAAAGTAAACATTCTTCTTCCTTCCATAGTAAATAGGACAACCCAGATATAGGAAAAAAAACACCCCTTGTTGTATAGCAGTCCACCTATTCAAGTTATGCCCTACCCTTCTAGGGGTCTTCTCATAAATGTAGAAAAAACTCTTATTTTTTTAATCATTTGACCCTAAACCCTTTCATATTCTGCCAAGACATGAATCATTTTCTTCACTGATCTCTTATCCTCAGAACTAAAGAGAATTGTATCATCAGTATAAGCTAAGTGGTTAATCTCAGGGCTCCACTTTGGCATCTCAAAACCTTTAAACTCAGGATAACAAGGTAGCATGTTTGTAATAATGAAAAGAAATGGAGATAAAGGATCTCCCTGCTTTAGCCCTCTTGATGATTCAAAGAAGCCAAAACTCTAACCATTGACCAAAACTGAGTATCAGTTATTTGAAATCAATCTCCACACCATATCTATTATGATTTTAGAGAAACCAAATCTTCTAAGAACTTTAGTGAGAAAAATCTAGGATACTCTATCATATGCTTTTTCTATATCAAGTTTCACCACCACATTATGTCATTGGTTCCTTCTATTGATATCCCTGGTGATTTCTTGAGCAAGAAATACATTCTCTGTTATAGTTCCCCTTTTCACAATTTCAGCCTGATTCTTAGAGATAATCTGAGGTAAACACTTTGGCATTCTATCATGCAACATTCTAGACAAAATTTTATTGGCAAAAGAACTCAAACTTATAGGTCTAAGATCACCAAGACCAGTGATCCTTTCTTTCTTAAGGATAAGGACTATGTTTGTGTGAGTAATGAATTTAGGAATCTTATACCTACAAAAGAAAGCAGCTACCATCCTGGTTATACCTTCTACAATGATGTCCTAACACTCTTGAAAGAGTACTCCTGATAAACCATCAGGCCCACTAGTACTATTTTCATTTAATTCAAAAATTGTCTTTTTCACTTCTTCCAATGAAGAAAGTTTTGTCATCTCCTCGTTCTGCTCATGTGAAATAAGTGATGGAATTTTTTCCAGCATGTCAAAATTAATAACCTTGCGTTCCTCCTTGATCTATTGGTGATAAAAATTAACTGCAGCTACACCAATGTATGTTGCTATCACTACAGTATTACCCTCTGCAGTTTGTATTTCTTTAATCTGGAGCCTCCTTCTCCCTTTCACATAAGAGTGGGAAAACCTAGTATTCTTATCTCCTTCTGTAAATCATTGCATTCCTACTTTTTGCTTCTAAAAATCCTCCTCCATGTGCCTGAATCTTTTCAACTTTGTCTTTGCCCTGTTCAAATTCATCTTGTTGTCTTGTGACGGTTGCAATTCCAACTGAATTTTCTTGACTTTTATGGTATCCTCTAGGGTTGCAATCTGCTGAAAGATATTGCCAAAAGTAAGTATTTTTACTCCATTCTGCTAGGGCAAATTGCTTATGATTTACAGAAATTGAGAAACTTGAAAGATCTGATGAAAGGTTGCTGAGTAGAATTGCATATAACATGCAAATGAGCATGATCAGAGCCTTGTCAGATTAAGTGGTGTACCTCACTTGAAGGAAAGATGTCAATAAATTCTTGATTCACCAAAATCCTGTCCATCTTTTTAAAAATGCATTCCTCCTCCATTCTTCCATTCCACCATGTGAATTTACTACCAGAATGTTTCAGCTCCACTAATGTACAGGTGTTGATACATTATGCCATATCAACAGCCTCATTATGAGAAAAAGGAAATCCCCCTTGCTTTTCTTCCTCATTAAGAGCAACATTAAAATCTCCTCCTACAATCCAAGGGTCTTGAAAGTCTTTTGGTAGCACCTCTAGATTCTCCCACAATTCAAGTCTCTCCAAAGCATTGCATCTAGCATATACTGATGTTATCTTGAAATTAATATTGCTTCCTCTAAAAGACATCGTTAACTATTGACAAGTGTCAAGAGAGACCTGGCCCTCCCAATCATCGCTCCAAAAAATTC
>JACEIK010002297.1:0-14593 GCA_018107945.1 Datura stramonium
ATTAATTATTTTTAAAAATATGAATGCAAGCCGAACAATTACGTAAAAGGGTAAATAAAATATACATATATAAGCAGCATATGCCGGGCGTAGGGAGGTCAAAATTGGGTGTCAACAACTGCCCCTTCTTTGCTCGGGAATGAAGGATGAATTGGTGAGCAAAGAACGTTGACCTAGTGGCCAATTTTTTCCGACCGAGGAACGATCTCGATGGGGCTGAACGAAAAGGAAATAGGAATTATGAAATGTTGTGACCGAGACTTCGGTATCAAGTCGCCTATATATCTCGGGTTTATGAGAATCAGGCCGCGTGTAGTTCTAGATTTAGGGACGAATGAAATCCCTAAAAATTGACAACACGAGGCTTGGATAAGGATGGGGGTAGAACGAATCGACAAGATTTAGAATGCATTAAAAAATAAACAGGTGGGAGTAAGGTTCGAAAATTAGAGATAAGTCAAGAAAATAGTAGTAAAGGCACTACCATCCGTAGCTTGTTCTTCCTTGACATTCGTGTGAACAAACAATTAAAGCATATGCATCAAATACTTCGTAAAATAAACTAGTATATGAAATTAAACATGATGCAAGTTCCCTTTAGACGATGAAAGTTTTCTTCGAGACAAAGGATGATATCTCTAAGCTATGATGTCTTGGGACATGATATACAAAAATAAATTCCTTAGGCCATGAAATGATGTCCGCAGGCCATGAAAAAATGACGCCTTTAAACTATGATGCCTTAGGAGCATGATAAACCGAGAGTAAATCCTTAGGCTATGACATGATGTCCGTGGGCCATGAAAATGACGCCTTTAGACTATGACGCCTTCGGAGCATGATAAACGAAAAGTAAATCCTTAGGCCATGACATGATGTCCGCAACCCATGAAAGATGACGCCTTTGGACTATAATGCCCTCGGATGAGTAGAAAATGATAATTTAAAGGAAGTAAATTATTCGAGGGAATAAATCACTCAATAGATAACTCTGGTTTATTCAGGCTCAGTGCAGATAACTTATAGGGCTTAGAATGCAATAACGGGCTCAAATGCATAAAACGGGCTTATATGTATATAAAAAAATGCCAATACGGGCTCTAATGTATATATCTTGTATACCATGGGCTTTACAGGCAAATACGGGCACAAATGTATATCAAAATGCAAATATAGGCTCTAATGCACATATACGTGTATCACGGGCTCAACATGCGAATATGGGCTCAAATGTATAACGAAATGCAAATACGGGCTCTAATGCACATATCACGTATATCACAGGCTCAACATGCAAATACGGGCTCAGATGCATACAACGGGCTCAATATGCAAATACAGTCTCAAATGCATACGACGAACTCAATATGCAAATACGGGCTCAAAATGCAATACGGGCTCGAATGTATATATCCTGTATATTACGGGGCTCGATAATGCATATATCATGTATATCATAGGCTCGAGGAATGCAGATAAAAAAATAAAATGCAAATACGGGCTCTTGATCAGGGAATAGAAATATATAAGTAAGGGCTCAAAGGGTAGAATAACTTAGCTCCGTGTCACTTTTGCGACAAGATGTCCTCCATTGCTACCTTTTGCATTTTGTTATTTCTGCACTCAAAGAAAAATTATTAGTTTGTAAAGGGGAGGTTGATCTATACATCTGTCCTGTAACTCCCTCATATTTTCTAGCCACATATTGCTAAATTTCATCCAGGTATACGCTCGGGCACAAGGTTTAAATGAAAAGGCGTACTTTTAAAATAAAAGTAAATTTTGAAATACGTAAGAAAAATCTAGTCAAATCATCGGCCATGACATATTTTAAAACCATATAACGTCCTTTTTGGAAAATCGAACCCTTGTCTTGACTTAATCTTGACGAAATTTTGAGATCCTTCTCAAAATTTTTGCCTCGGTGTAGCCCATGACATAGACTTCTTTTGCAAATGACGTAAAGTTGTGAATTTTTTAGGTCTCCTTAAAAATTCTGCCCAAGTTTACAACTGATTAACCATATCATCATAGAAAATATGATAAAATCACTGAGACCTTCTTAACGAAAGGGGAGAAGAAAATTTTATAAAGATATAGACCGAGTCCCACAGGGACACCTATGTATCCCTCTTAAACGAGAATCGTGTCCAACCTAGTTCAGGTTACAATGCAGAGGAAAAAGTAAACTCCAATTCTAAATATAAGTATCTCTTAACAACGTATGAGTTGATAGGCTTGGGTCATATTTCACCGTCCATCTCCGCTAAGATAAGTGCTCTTCCTGTCAGTACTATGTGGACCATGTAAGGACCTTGCCAGTTAGGCGAGAACTTTCCTTTACCTTCGTCTTGGTGTGGAAAAATCCTCTTCAAAACCAACTACCCAGGCGTGAAGAGTCTCGGTCGAACTTTCTTGTTAAAGGCCTTAGTCATCCTATTCTGATAAAGCTGACCATGACAGACTGCATTTATCCTGCTTCCATCAATAGTGTCAATTGCTCAAATCTGCTTCGCACAGATTCTGCATCGCTCAATTCTGCTTGTTGAATAATCCTTAAGGAAGGAATTTCTACCTTAGCTGGTACACCGCTTCATTACCATATACCATCATATAAGGCATAGCTCCAGTAAACGTTCGGAGAGTGGTACGATATACCAACAAAGAAAAGGGAAGCTTTTCATGCCAGTGTATGTACTATCGATCATCTTGCTCAAAATTCTCTTGATGTTCTTGTTCGCAGCCTCTACAGCTCCATTCATTTGCGACCTATACGCAGTAGAATTGCGGTGCTTGATCTTGAAGTTTTCACATGTTGCTCTCATCATGTCACTATTCAGATCTACACCATCGTCGGTAATGATAGACTCGTGCACTTCAAATTGGCAAATAAGATGGTCTCAAACAAAATCTGTCACTACCTTCTTCGTGACAGACTTGTGAGAAGTAGCTTCAACCCATTTAGTGAGGTAGTTGATCGCAACCAAAATGAATCTATGTCCATTAGATGTTGCAGGCTCGATGGGACTAATTACACCCATTCCCCAAGCTGCGAATGGCCAAGGCGAGCTCATGGTATGAAGCTCGTTAGGAGGAGCTTGAATAACATCTACTTGGGTTTGGCACCGATGGCATATTTGCACGTATTTAATTCAATTTGTCTCCATAGTCAACCAGAAGTAACCAGCTCTCAAAATCTTCTTTGCTAAAACGAAACCGTTCATGTGAGGACCACAAGTTCCAACGTGGACTTCCTCAATCAAATTTGTTGCCTTCTTAGCCTCCACAAATCTTAGTAATCCCAAATAGGGGGTCCTCCTATAAAGGATTTCTCCATTCAGGAAGAACTGATTGGCTAACCTCCGAACTATGCGTTTTTGGATGCTTGTAGCATGCTTAGGATAACTCCCATTCTTCAGATACCTTTTGACGTCAGCATACCACAGTTCATCCTCTGGTTCTTCCCCAACATGAAAACAATAAGCAGGTTGCTTATGGATATGAATGGGAATGGGATCAATGTAGTTCTTATCGGGGTGCTGGATCATCAAAGACAATGTAGCCAAAGCATCTGCAAATTCATTCTGTACTTGAGGAACATACCGAAACTCAATCTTGACAAACCTCTTACATAATTCTTGCACACAATGTAGATAAGGAAAGATCTTCATGTTCTTCGTGGCCCATTCTCCCCTTGATGCATCAGCAAGTCTAATTCTCCAATTAAAAGTAATGACTGCACGTTCATGTTGATTGCCAGTCGAATACCCAAGATGAAAGCTTCATACTCAACCATGTTTTTATTACAAGGAAATCGAAGCTTAGCTGCTACTGGGTAATGCTGCCCAGTCTTTGATACCAACACAGCTCTAATGCCTACTCCTTTTAAATTTGTTGCTCCATCAAAGAATAACCTTCAACCATCATACTCTTAGGCAATATCTTCTCCTATGAAGGCTACCTCCTCGTCGGGAAAGTATGTCTTCAGTGGTTCATACTCCTCATCCATAGGATTTTCCACCAGATGATCTGCAAGGGCCTGGCCTTTTACCGCTTTCTGAGTGACATAGACAATGTCAAACTCACTCAACAATATCTTCCATTTAGCTAACTTCCCTGTTGTCATGGGATTTTGTAAGATATACTTCAGTGGATCCATTCTAGAGATCAAGTAGGTTGTGTAAGAGGACAAATAGTGCCTCAACTTCTGAGCAACCCAAGTCAAAGTGCAACACGTCCTCTCAAGAAAAGTGTACCGAACTTTATACGGGGTGAACTTCTTGCTCAAATAGTATATTGCTTGCTCTTTTCTCCCTGTCTCGTCATGTTTCCCCAGAACACAACCAAAGGAATTTTCTAACACGGACAGATACAGAAGTAGAGGTCTTCCCTGTTCTAGTGGGACTAAAATCGAAGGCTTTGATAGATAATCCTTGATTCTATCGAAAGCTTGTTGACACTCAGGAGTCCACTTAGTAGAAATATCTTTTTTCAACAATTTGAAAATAGACTCGTAAATGACCATTGAGTGAGCAATGAAACGACTGATGTAGTTGAGTTGTCCCTAAAAGCTCATGACTTCCTTCTTTCTCTTTTGTGGAGGGAGCTCTTGGATGGCTTTAATCTTAGTTGGATCTAGCTCGATACCCCGACAGATGATGATAAATCCCAATAATTTTCCCACTGGAACACCAAATACACACTTTGCCGGATTTAGCTTCAGATTTTATTTCCGCAACCTGTTGAAAAACATTCTGAGGTCGGCCAAATGGTTTGAGCTTTTCTTTGACTTGATTATGACATCATCCACATAAACTTCAATCTCCTTATGGATCATGTCATGGATAATAGTGGGCATGGCCCTCATGTAGGTGGCTCCAACATTTTTCAACCCGAATGGAATCACCTTGTAGCAATATACGCCCCATGGCGAAAGGAAGGCAATTTTCTCAGCATCCTCATCATGCATTCTGAACTAATGATAGCCAGCGAAACAATTCACGAACGACTGTATCTCATGCTTGGCACAGTTATCAATAAGGATGTGGATGTTTGGCAGCGGAAAATCATCTTTAGGGATGGCCTTGTTGAGGTCTCTGTAATCCACACAAACTCTAACCTTTTCGTCCTTCTTCGGCACCGGCATGATATTGGCCAACCAGGTAGGATCCTCTACTACTTTAAGGATTCCAGCATCGATCTGCTTAGCCACTTCCTCTTTGATTTTCAAATTTATGTCAAGCTTGTACTTCCTTGGCTTTTGCTTGACAGGAGGATATGCTGGATGAGTAGGCAACCTATGCACTACTATGGAATGGCTAAGCCCCTTCATATCGGCATAGGACCAGGCGAAAACGTCCTTATATTATTTTAGAAACTCTATGTACTCCCCAACCTAATCTTTCAGCAAATGAGTGCTTACTTGGGTCTCTTTAGGCATCTCTGCATCGAAATCGAGGGTTACCACACCGGTCTCTGCTAGATTTGCTTTGGGCTTGTCTTCAAACTCTTCTACTTCCCTGACAATTTCAGCCGGTACCTCATCCTCTTCGGCTTCTAATGAGTTGCCTAGGTTATGTCGTACAGTTTCATTAAAAGCCATGGCCTTAGATTCAACACGTTCAATACTATAAATGCTAAAAATATAAATCAAACAGAATCAAATGTATGAAAGGAAAATAATTTTATTAATTGAAAAACTTGCTCAAAAATTCTAACATAATATTCGAAAGAAATTTAACGACTTCAAAAACAAACATTTTATTTTGAAACAATAAAAATTAATCCTTTTAATCTACCCAGATTCCCGGCGAGCTCTGAATGTAGTGGTTGTCTAGTTGGTGACCCCTCTTTGAGTTCCAGCTTCCTGTGGTGGGGCCCCTCCTTCTTCCTCATTAACAATGGCATGGCAATTGTTCTCACTTGGCTCCTCCAAGAGAAGATTTCTTAAATTGAGCAGCATAATGTCTTCTTCGGCTCGCTTGATATCAAGGGAACCATCAGACACGAAAGTTTGCTGAAACGAAGGCAGTGGGTTGGGCAAAAAGAAACTTCGGCTCCCAAAAGGTTACCTCCAACCGTTTAGCTCCTTGGCAGTGGGTTGGTACCCTACTCCAAAAGTGATGTTTTTTGTCTCCACATGCACAGGCTCTGCCATCCCTTGCAATCTGACCCCAAGGCCTCTGCCTGGCTCAAAACCTAACCATAGCAGCATACTCATAATTTTTTCACTCTACCATCTTCCTTCCTTGATGACACCAATAAATTCTAGGGTGTGGAAACTCTCCCCATCCAAACCTTTTTTACCTTCAATGACGGGGATAATGGGGGCAGCATAGATTCGATGGCTTTCATCCCCGTGGACCATGACCTCTTGGTGATCCCACTCGAACTTCAAGCATTGGTGTAGAGTTGAAGGAACTACCCCTGCGACATGAATCCATAGGCGTCCTAATAGCAAATTGTAGGAGGTTGGGATGTACATTACTTGGAATGTTATGGTACATGTGGCGGGGCCAACCAGCACATCCAGATCAATTTCTCCCACGGTGTCCCTTGGTGAACCATTAAAAGTTTTTACGTTCATTTTCCATAGCTTGATTCGGGCGAGGTCAACTTCAATCCTAATCAAAGTGTTCAGGGGGAAAATATTTAAGCTAGAACCCGGGTCAATCAACACCTTGGTAATGAATTTGTCTGTGTGCTGCACCATGATATGCAATGCTTTGTTACGAACCACGCCCTCCACGGGAAATTCATCTTCGTGGAATGAGATCTTCTGAGCTTCAAATACTTGACCCACCATGTGGGCCACTTCACTGCTAGATATACTCGTAGGGACATATGCTTCTCCTAACACTTTCATCGGAGCTTTTTGGTGTTGATCAGAGCTTTGTAAAAGGGAAACTTAGAAATTTGAGTCGGGGTCTTTTTCAACTTTTCCACCACAAAGTAATCCTTTGCCTGCACCTTCTTTCAGATACCATTATTTTGCAATCTCCACCGCCGGTTGTTTTCCTTTATCGGCTCCTTGAGCCAGAGTGTCGGGAGTGTAAACCCATCTAGACCGAGTCACCCCTTGAGGCGGTGTATACCCATCCAGACCGAGTCACCCCTTGTGCCGCATCCCCCTCCAGCACTTTTGCTCCTCGTGGGGCATTTTCCTCGTAGCTCCAAGGCACCATTTTGTACGAAGTTGGAGTAACTCTTACCACTGTAAATGGAGGCCTTGGTGTAGCTACCTCAACCTCGAACGGAGGACGTCTCTGCACTATCATGGATAGGTCTGAAGAAGAACCTGCTTTATGCTCAATTACCCCAATGGTATTCGATAAATCTTAAACCTCATCACAAGAAATCACATTTACTTGGTGGTTTGACAGAGGATTTCTTGTTACATTTGGTGCTGGGTCTTTGAGGTTAATGACCTTTGTATCAATCATCTTTTGTATTTTGTCCTTCAGCGATCTACAGGACTCTATAGTATGCCCCCTCATGCCCGAGTGATACATGCATACTTTGTTGTGGTCATACCATTTAGCTTGGGTATCGACCGGGAGGGCAGGAATGGGCTCAATATAGCCAGCTTCTTTCAACCTTACGTACAGTTGATCAATTGGCTCTGCTAACGGGGTATAAGTTTTTGTTGGCCTCCTTTCAAATTGGGCCCTAGGCCTTAGGCTTGGTGAGGAAGAAGGTCGTGGGTGAGAAGGTTGGGGATAAGAAGGTTGTGTGTTGTAGATGGGATAGGTGGGAGCTTGATAATGTGAAGGAGGGGTTTGGAAATGAGTTGGAGGGGGAGTTTGATATGGTGCTTGGTAGGAATGGCGAGTTTGGTATGGTGATGGAGCTTGGTATGATAGACGTGGAGTTTGGTTATGTGGGGTTGGAATTTGGTAGTGCAGAGGTGGAGTATGAGGTTTGTAAATATAATTCTTCGGCCCTTGGGCCATCATAACAGTGCCAACTTCTTTCTTCTTGCGGCTTTCTAAAGTAGCAACGGACTGCAAGGCTTTTTTAGCAGCTTGCAATGCATTCAAGTTGATAATGGTACCATCCTTGATACCGTCTTCAATATTCTCTCCCAGCTTGATGATCTCCGCAAATATTTCTCACTAACAAACATCAATCTGTCTTTAACTTGCGGATCCAGAGTCCTCATGAAAATATATTTCATCTGTATCTCCTCTATTGGGGGTTGTACTCTGGCAGCCTCAGTCCTCAAACGAGTCGCAAATTCCCTAAAAGTCTCAGTGGGCTTCCTCTTTAGGTTTTGGATGTAATGCAAATCAGGTGCATTTTCTGTATTGAACCCAAAATGCTCCACAAATGCTACTGCCATCTCTTCCTATGTAAACCACTTCTTTGGATTTTTCTCCACGTACCAGCTAAGAGCATCACCGGTCAAACTTCGCATGAATAATTTCATCCTTATCTTCTCATTTTGTCCCACTCCTACAAACTTGTCACAATACAATCTCAGGTGGGCCCTTGGATCACCGGTCCCAGTAAATAGTTCGAACTTGGGAGGTTTGTACCCCTCTGGTATCTCGACATCGGGGTGTATGCACAGGTCTTTATAGTATAGACCCGTGGTTTCCTTGGTGCCTTCAACACTTTGCAATCTGTTGTTTATCTTTTTTAACTCCTCTGCTAGAGTCTGAATCAGTCTATCCCTTTCTTGAAGGCTTGGATTCCTCCAAATGGTGAGTCACAAGCGTCGTCTCTACATAGATTGGGTTGCTATGGGTGTGGGCATATGTTACATTTATATTGGCCGGGGAAGGTATTTCTTGGGCTGGTGATGGGTAATGGGAGGTAACGGGAGCTGGTGGATTTGGATATGTATATGGAGGGTATTGGTAATATTGTGGTGGGGTATCTTATGGTGGAGCTGCGGGTTGTGAAGACAGAGGGAGGCTAGCTGGTGCTTTTGAAGTTGAGGTGTTAGCTTGAACCCCAAATGATGTAGCCTGGTTGTTTAAACAACGAACTTGTGCTAACTCTTCTTGAAGCTCAAAGATTTTCTGCTCGAGCCTCATAATCACCTCGTTATAACCTAGAGGGCAGACCCCTTCGGAATTATCTCGCTTATCTCTAAAAGTACTGTTACCACTCTTATCTGAGATATTGTTGTGCTCGTCCATCTTGTTCTTCCCTATGTTGTTGCAGCTAGGAATGGGAGGAGGAGAAGGAGGAGCCCATTTGGACCTTGTATAGTAGGTCAGATTTGCACAGATCAACCTTTGGGAAGGGGAAAAATAAGATAAACAACAAATAAATCCACAGTTAGTAAGAGAGGTTAGAAATCATGCTGATTAAAGTAAAGATCAAACAAAATATTGACGCATTTCCTAATTTTGGAGCCTCTTTTATGCTAGAGGTAGGCCTAACGAGTTTGAGAGAAAACATGTTAATTATTGTCATTTTTCTCCCAAAACAAACCCAACAGGAAATGAAACTTTATTAAGATAAAATTTTGCAAAATACAAGAAAATGAACTAAAGAAAAATATCATTCAATTAAATCTTGAAAACTTCTTCATCGGGGTCTACTTTCTTTGGGTCTTTTACCACTTTGTTAAAGCGGTAGTGACTAGACAGGAGATAGGCCAATGCTCGATCTTTCCCCATAGCCCCCCATTCAAGCATTCCTCCCCATGTTTGCTGAATTCGGCGCGCAACTCTTGTATCCTTGAATCCAAACCTAAGGCGTGATATTTCCAGTACTCCAACTCTTTGCCCATCTCAATAATTTCTTTGGCATTGTTGTCGTGTAACTGTCGGTGACAAGCCTCAGAATCTTGGACCTTCCTCTTTAGGCAGTGATAGAGGGCTTGTGCTTGTGCCTCTTTATCGGCCACATTTTTGCCTCGCTTGAGGCTTCTTACAGCTTCCCAACTAAATCTGCACGTAGCCACTCAACGTAGCCAACCACGCAGCCTGCTTGGTACCTGTCCACTTCAATGCTCTCCCCGTCAAGGGTTATTTTCTTCATCTAGATTTGGGCTAAGTAGGTGGCGTTGGGAATCTTGTCATCCTCATAGTCTACCCTATGAACACTCAAATCAGCAACTTTGGGTATAATTTGTTTTCTCCCTTCTTGTCTCATCACTCTCATTGGAGCGTAAGACTGAAGACCATAAAGTTCCATTAGGACGATGTAACAATGATATTTGGTGTACGCCACAAAGTCCGAACTAGGAAATCAGTCAAACATCCATTGCACTGAATCTTCTGTCAAAGCATTCAGCATCCGTCCTCACTTCTCTACCTCGTTGTACCTTTTAATCTTCTTGACACCCATGGTTAGTCTGGTCTCATGTGCCGCAATACGATCAGTTTCGGTAGGTTCAGGTAATGCCAATTTACCACTAACCTTTTTTAGATGTTCAATCAACCACATCTGCAGTAAAAAGTTGCAACCATCGAAACATTTGGTCCTTTCTTTGCATTTCCCCAAGGCCCGGTAAATATCTGCTACAATCATAGGGACGATCATGCATGGCCCTTTGTCAATACCATTGCATAAAGCATGGGCGACCAGAATAAGGCGAACGTTTACATCTTCCTCGAATCCTCGTGGGAAGACCATCAACCCCAAGAAATAAACTATAAATGCGAATATCCTTTTTCTAACACACGAGCTAGGGTCTAAACTCTCAACTTCATAAATTTTTCGAGCGGCATTGTGGCCAAATCTGTCATATAAATAGGAACCTGGAATTCTGCCTTTTACAACATAGGCTACAAGATGCTTCCCTTGCAAACTCAACTTATCTTGAATGTCTTCCATAGTGACACTCTTAGGTATTATAACTTCATCCCTTTTCCATTTCCTGTTTCTCCAGCGTAGACTAACGTTTTCCACATAGCCCCTAATTTCCTCCAAGAGTGGGGTCATCTCGACCTCACTGAACCTAAACACATAACGTGTTTCGTCCCAAAATGTTGTGGCAGCTTGGATAAGTTCCCTACATGGAGTTATTTGACTGAGGGAGGGTAAATGTCCCAACACTTTCCTTACTTCCTTTTGGTCGTATTCACCCAAGTCAGCCCACCAAGATTTCATTGCTGTCGAAACACACCAAACCATGTTAAACCTGGGGTATGATGTAGGCGGATTCATTATACCTGCATCAAAAAAAAGGTTAGCCTAACCTACCCACCCAGGAGCGAAATGACAATACTTAACTATATTTTCTCTCAAAATGCACGTAGTTTTGATGAAAACATCCCCTTCAGGATTTAGAAATCCCTCGAGACTTAGGGCAATGTTTCACTATCAGTCTTGACACACCTTGGGTTGTTGAGATAGCTTAGGTTTAAGAAAAGGTGCATTCCTTAATAAAGGATTACACGGTAAAGCTCTAAGAGTGAGAGTAGGTTTAGACACGGTTCCCTCAAGCTGACAACTTGAGAGTGGGAAGGCTCATGACTATCGACGCACCGCTGATCGACCGATCCATGAGATATTTCCTGACATAAGTTATTCTAGGAATGAACGTCCATGTGACCACGCAACCATTCCAAAAAATAAAAAAGAGGTTCCAAGTGGAGGAAGATATGAGCGATATGACAGCTTATGAAATAAAACACTTAGCGGTTAATCACAACAAATTACAAGCGGTAAAGTATTAATAATAAAGAGTGAAATAAAAGCCAAAGAAAGAAAAGCATTAGTAACTTCATGTTAAAAATCACACGTAAGGAAATAAATTATTATAGAGACAGGCAAGTAGAAAGATAAAGCATGACAGTTAACAAATAAAAATAAAAGATTTCTTTTTTCAAATTAAAGCTCAAATAAAACCCACATAAAATGGACATGTTATGGTTTAACCTAAAATCTCCAGCAGAGTCGCCATGCTGCCGCTCCCCATTTTTCTTGCGAAAAGCGGGATACAACATGTGAAAACTCTTAAGGGTTATTTAAAGAGAAGAGTCGTCACCTAACGATTTTGAGGCGCGTTAGGCGCGGTTCTACGCTTTGAGCCTAATTAGATTATCCTAGGTTACCAGAGTCGGGCAAGACCTTAAATTACCTCGAAAGAAGGTGTTAAGAACCTTTCAAGGTCCACAAATGTGGTTCCCGACTAGATCCATTAATTATGTGGGGAATTAACTAGTGAGTAAACGAGGGTTGTTTTAACTTACGTTATTTAATTTTAAACTAGAAAAATAAGTAAATAAATAAAGAAAAACTTACAGACAAGCGAGAAGAAATAAATTGGGACAATTGTAATTAAAGACAATTATTATTATTTTGATTTTTTATTACAATACACAACCCCAACACTACAAATAAAGGACAAGAAAACTGAGTAATCAAATGCCAATTAAAACATAATCATTATAAAATGCAACAACAAAGCAAATAAATAAATGAATTTTTTAAATGTGGGGCTGAACCTCGAATAGGCGCCTACGAATCCCTTAAGGGAATCAGGCCAGACATAGTTCGGCGATTAAAGGGGGGAGTTACTTTAACCTAATAGGATCACCCCGTGTAACTTAAATAATACTTCGCAATAATTCCAATTGCTCGTATTATTTAGCAAGCACGGATTATCATTTCCCATCTACCCACCTAATTAATTAATTTTAAATCCTAAAATGCTCTAGGCGAGGGAAAACTAACGCCCTAAAATTTGCCTACCCATCCCGAGCCTAAGGTCCAAGAGGCATTGGACAACTAATTTGGGTTTGTGTCTAAAAATCTTAGGATTTTTAACAGTGATTAAACACCAAATCAAGCAGTTTAACACAAGTAGCTAGTATCTAAATATAGTTTACAGGTTTCCAAATAGTCCTCTAGATTGAAAGAAAAATTGTTAAAAGAATAATATATAAGAAAGTGAAACCAGATTTATAATATGGCAGATCCTAATAGGCCTAATTTCAAAACAAGCACAAAAAGATGTAGCAAATTCTATAGGCATGATCTCCTAGCATACAGTGTCAAGTTTAAACAAGTAGCATATATTTGACAAATCTTGATGGATACAAACAGAAATGAGAGTCTAATAATCATAATCTTAGAAAGCAGGATGTCAGCTTTAAATGCGCAACTTATAATATGATAGGCCTAGGGAAGTTTCTAACAGATAAAATGAAGACGTGATTCCTACCATACAAACAAAAACTTCCAGATAAAATGAAGACATGATTCCTAACGCACAAACACCAAAATGATGCAATATGTTTGACAGAATGTATGAGTCAAGGAACATTCTTTAGGCAGGGTTTCATGATTACATAAAAAAGGTTCTTAATGACAGGTTTTCTATATGCTGAAAATAATTTTAAGAGTTTGAACAAATGTCCCTATGCTTCTTTAATATATCCAGATGTAAACATGCAAAAATAGTTAATAATTAGTGATTTTATAACACAAAACTTAAGATATTTCTATAGGCACATTCTCTTATCAAGACAGAATCAATTCCATGTTAATGCACTAATTATAGACTGGTTTATGACATGTTACTGTATAAAAAATTATTATCATGATAACTATTGAAATGAACAGATTTAATAAATTAATGACAAACTGATGAGGAAACTTATGACTTAAGTTAATCTTATTGCAACAATGAATTTCAAATCCTCTAGTTCCTATGGTAGTGATTTAATATAGATGACTATATGCATTATAAACTTGGTTTCGAGTTATATCAAATTATCGATCCTATAGGCATGATTTCTAAGTATTGATATCCTAAAGGCATGATATCTAATGAACGATGCATACGTTAGTCCTATAGGCATGCTTTCTAGGTGAATTTAGCAATTAAGAAAGAAAAAAACAGCAAAGAAGAAACATGCAATCCCCGCCCCCAGACCCTTTTTCACTATTTATTATCATTTTTAAAGTTATTGCATGCCGTTGAAGATAAATAAATACATCATCATATATTAAAATTATAAATAAGTAAAAATAATAATAATTCTACAGCCCCTCTTGTCCCAACAACTCTTCTTCTTCGTTCAAGAAGAACCTGTTAAACAAATAATGTTGCAGCTATACACATACAAGTAAATATGCCTAATGTCAAACACTTAGTTGAATATGCAGCCGAAATAAAACATCAAACATCACAGAACACGCATTAGTAGAAGATTATACCGGACATTAGAGTGTACTAACCAGTTTACGATAATTCTGGCAAAGCAGCAAGTACCAAACGACAAGTACCAATAAACTCTAAAGATTTTTCACAATTGAGACCCCAAACCTCAACACATCAAGATCACGAGAACCTCAAGGATTCCGAGCAGTGCTTGTGTCGAGGTGGGTTAAGGGAATTAGAAAAATAGGGTGAATAGCGGAGAAGTATTAAGAATAAAGTATTTTTCAATTTTTCCTCAATGTTCGAATGAATATAAAAGGCGAGGAAGGGCTGTTTAAATAGTAGAGGAAATAGAGTCAACTCAGGGAATAAAAAAAAGGGAAGTATTGAATAGAATCAATTAAAGGGCACATTCCTTAATTAATAAATCAAATAGAATAAGACTAATTGAAGTTTTCCATAATACATATATTTACCATCGGTTAAGGAAGGGAAGAAATTAATCACATAACTTTCCTTAAT
>JACEIK010002297.1:40495-105698 GCA_018107945.1 Datura stramonium
CCTACAATTTACATGCAAATGTACAAACATTGTTGGATAAACAAGGCAAAAACGATGCATTTGAGTATCACTCGGGCATATAAATATGCCCCAGATCATACGTCACAGTACATCTTGGTGCCACCTGGATGTATGGCATACCTGGAACCATGAGCCTCGTGCAACATCTGATTTCTCAAATCATCAACATCCGAAACACACAAATGACCCTGATATCAAAGCACACCATCTCGCCATTTGGAGAAGACCTCTACCTTCTGATTCTGAACAACTTCCTTTAACTTTACCAAAATAAGGTCCTCGTCTTATCTATCTTTTACATCAGTCACCAAGGACAATTTTGATCCATTCTGAATAATAATAGCACCATCGGCTGAGTCAACCAAACGAACTCCTAACTGTGCGAGCCAATGCACATCCTTCACCAACTCCTTCATCTCCTCGTCTACATGAGACACACTCTCCATAGAAAGATTACTAAGAGCGTCTGCCGCCACATTAGCCTTGCCAGAATGGTAAAGGACACTCATATCATAATCCTTAAGTAACTCCAACCACCTCCTTTAACGTAGATTTAGATCTTTCTGTGTAAACACATATTGTAGGTTGTTGTGATCCGTAAACACATCCACATGGACCCCGTACAAGTAGTGTCTCCAAATTTTCAAGGTGAATACTACCGCCTCCAATTCAAGATCATGAGTCGGGTAATTCTTTTCATGGACCTTTAGCTTCTTAGAAGCATATTCTATAACCTTACCATGTTGCATCAATACAAAACCAAGGACGATCCTCGAAGCATCACAATATACCACAAATCCATCGGTACCCTTGAGTAGGGTTCACACCGGTGCTGAGATGAGTCGAGCCTTCAATTCTTGGAAGCGCTTCTCACAAGCTTCATACCATTGGAACTTCACTTTCTTCTGGGTCAATTTGGTCAATGGAGCTGCAATAGATGAATATCCCTCAACAAATCTCTGATAGTACCCAACTAAACCCAAGACACTCCTGATGTCCAAAGGATCCACCGGTCTAGGCCAATTCTTCACCGCCTCTATCTTTTACGAGTCCACTTGTACACCCTCACTTGACACCATATGAGCAAAATATGCCACTGAGTTTAACCAAAACTCACATTTGCTGAATTTAGCATACAACCGGTGATCCTTAAGAGTCTGTAGCACCACCCTCAAATGAGCGGCATGCTCCTCCTCGCTCTGAAAGTATATCAAGATATCATCTATGAACACAATCACGAACATAGCCAAGTATGGCTTGAACACCGTTTTCATTAAATCCATAAAAGATGAAGAAGCATTTGTTAGTCCGAAAGACATAACTACAGACTCGTAGTGACCATACCGGGTCCTGAAGGCTGTCTTCAGGATGTCACTCTCCCGAACCCTGAGCTGATGCTATCTAGATCTGAGGTCTATCTTTGAAAAGCACTTAGCACCCTGAAGCTGGTCAAACAAATCATCAATCCTAGGAAGAGGATACCTGTTCTTGATGGTAACTTTGTTCAATTGTCGATAATCAATACACATACAAAGAGAACCATCTTTCTTCTGGACAAAGATAATTGGTGCACCCCATGGGGATTTGATCGGTCTAATGAAACCCTTGTCTAGGAGGTCCTTCAATTGCTCCTTCAATTCCTTTAGCTCAGTTGGAGCCATTTTGTAAGGAGGAATAGATATAGGTTGCGTATCAGGAAGAAGGTCAATACCAAAATCAATCTCCCGCTCGGGAGGAATTCTCGGTAGATCATCTGGGAAGACTTTTGGATACTCACATACTACTGGAACTGATTGGATAGTCGGGGTCTCGGACATAGTATCCTTAACCCCAGCTAGATGGTACACGCAACCCTTAGAGATCATCTTTCCAGTCTTGAGATAAGAAATGAAATGACCTACAGGCATAGATGAACTACCCTTCCACTCTAAGGCTGGCTCACCCAAAAATCTAAACTCTACTTCCCGGATTCTACAATTCACTAAGGCATAACAGGCAAATAGCCAATCCATGCCGAGGATAACATCAAAATCAGTCATGGCTAACTCTACCAAATCTGCTAAGGTGATTTTCTAAAGGACTGTGATAGGGCAATCTCTATACACCCGTTTAGCTATAATTGAATCACCGACTGGAGTTGAGACTAAGAAGGATTCTGATAGGATTTCGGGACTGACTCCAAAACTACTAGCAACATAGGGCGTCACAAAAGACAAAGTAGCCCCTGGATCTAACAAAGAAACATCAAAGTGGAAAACTCATAACATACCAATAACTACATCCAGGGAGACCTCCTGCTCCAGGCAAGATGATAGGGCATAGAATATGTTTTTGCGCTGACTGCTACTTGTACTAGTGGATGCCCCTTGGCTGGCTAGGCATGCTTGTGGAGCTGATTAATTGGAAGCTATGCCTCGGCCCCTATCATGGCCCTGTCTAGTTGCTGACAATCTCTGAGCATATGTCCGGACTTTCCACATCGGAAGAAAGCACCTGTACCCGCCAAACATTGACCCGTGTATCTCCAGCCACATCTGCGGCACTCTAGAGGGCTAGTCTCGATGCTCTACTACCCTGACCTCTCGAGACCAATTCTTATCCTCTCTGTTCATGCCTAGATCTGGATGGCACACTCATAGCCGATGATGTCGGGGCTAACGATCTCTGGTGGGACTGCTGGCGGTGTCCACCACCTGGCCTCTACTGAGAGAACCCATAACTGTCTATCCTGACCCTCTTGGCCTCTCTCTCTGACATGCAATGCCTCCATTTGTTGTACGTACAAAACTATGTAAGGAAAATCCATATCTTTATTAAGCATCGCGGTCTGGCAATCCTTGTCTAGGTATTCTGCCACTCCATGAACAAACCTACTCACTCAATCTCTCTGATCAACCACTAAGTCTAGTGCGTACTTGGACAGTCGAGTGAACTCTAAGGAATACTCCTGCACTATTATCTTCCCTTGTAAAAAATTCACAAACTCGGCCATTTTCATCTCCCTTATCTCATGAGGGAAGAACCAATCTAGAAAGGCGGCATGGAACTCATCCCTACTGATCGGGCCTGCTCCCACTGTCCTACTATCCTTCCACTACTTAAACCAAATGTGCACAATCCCCTTCAACTGATATAAGGCTAAGTCGGCACACTTCTCTCCGGTTACCCCACATTACCTGGGTGATCTTTAGAATCTCATTGATGAACTCATGTGGATCCTCATCCACTTTTGACCCAAGAAACTCTGGAGGGTTCATCCTTAGAAAATCTTTGAATCATTCTGTCTCCGGATTCCCATTCTGAGGGACATGCGCTACTTCCTGCTGGTTGACCTAGGCGGTCAAGGCATGTGCTAGCATCTGCATGGCTTCCCTGAATTCAGCGTGGGCAACCGACTCCGGTGCATGGTTCTCATGGGCTGGTGGGGCCTGTTGATGCCCATCTCCATTGTCATCTTCATGGCCATTTCCATTTCCATTTCTCCTTTCATTAACTCTGTAGGGAGGTATGATTCTGCAAACGCGTGTAGCACGAGTTAGAAGGATAGAGAGACATTTCACCGTACGACATAGATCATGAAAGAAGGGAACATTTCCTAAATGTCTCGTAGCCTCTTCATCGTAAGTGTGGTGGTGCTTCACACCCATGAAAAAGACTCTACTTAAGGCGGTTTTCAGACACCCTTGGACACTTCAAAACCTAATGCTCTAATACCAAGTTTGTCATGACCCGAGCATGGGCCTGGATCGAGACACGGTACATGGAGCCCCAAGAGGCTCCAAATCGACCCATGGCATGAACATACATATAAATCAATCATAATAAACATAGAGGAAGTCTAAACATAACATAACATCAGAATATACAATGCGAGTCTGAAGCTGAATACAATCTATGTCTGAAAAGCCTCTACATTTGATGAGTTGATGGGACAAGACCCCAACTAACTCTCTTAGTATGAAACTGAAAATAAGTAAACATAACTGAATAGAAAGGGTCCCTCGACAGATGAGTACTCACCAATAAAGGTTGGATGCTAACTCCGGAACTAGCTAGTGATGGGGATGAGTCTGAAGATCGAAGCCTATATAATAAAATGATACAACATAGAGTATGCGGTCAGTACGTGAAATGATCGAGCATGCAAGGTAAGTAAAACCGCTTAAGTAAAATCATTAATACATGCATAACATAAAACATAGTCAAGATAAGAATCTGAAAGTAGGACTTGCATGCTATTTTCTGAAGTCATGATCTGAACATAACTTAATCAAATGACCCAAAGCTAAAATCTGATAATCATAAGTAAAACTGAACATTGGGTCAAACCAGCTTTAGAACATATATATATCATGAATGATAAGCATGCATAAATGAAATCATGAGGAAAAATGGGAGACTTATCATATAACCAACATTACCATGATAGAGCTTATATGGTCCCGACTATCACAATCAAGTGGATAGAGCCGTCCAAAGCCTTGCCAGGGCTAAGGACGATGCCATGATATCTATATTAAGATCAAGGACCCTTGGGGCAGGGGAAAGCTCCAAATGAGGTCCCAAAGTATATAAGTGAACCTACATTTGTACATAGTTCTGAGGCATCGGGTTGACTGACCCTTAGCCTACTCGGTGCTAGACACTACTCCCAAAAACATGCATATACTCTCCATCATTTTCAACGAAGCTGACCATCATCTAGTGATGAAGCTGAATAATAATATACATGCATAATCGAAAATCATAACATGAGGATCCTTAGCTAAAATCATACCACAAGTTGAATAAAATTTGGGAGTCTAGAGTCCAAAACCATGGGGTAAGCTAATTGACATGAAATCATAGATCATACTTGAACATATGGGCTTGCCCAATACTTAAACATTCTTGAACATACTTGATTCTCTTGAAAACATGATCATAGGCATGGACATACTTTTCTTATAAATATCTCAACATAATTGAACATACATCATAGATCTCAACTTTCATGAACTTCTTGTAATACCCCGGGAAGGCCTAAGAATAGACCCGGGAGTTGAATTTGTAAAGTGCAGAAAAGCTGGCAAAATATCACAGCACGGACCACAGAATGACTCGTGGTATCAAACCACAAGTCATTGTATGTTATCATTGGTTAGGGAAACATTGGTGGTAGTGGAGATAATGAGAGATATGACGACTCGTTGTAGGATACAATGATCCGTCCTTTGTAGTCGTGGTTAGTATCAGGCTGGGTGGCAGTGTGAACCACGGGAGATATGACGACTTGTTGTGAGAAACAACGAGTCATCGTTAGAAGTCGTGGGAAGGAGTTGGGTGCATCAGGTGGCATACAACGGGAGATCCAACGATCCGCTAGGAGAAGCCACAGATCGTTGGTTGTGGTCGTGGTTTGAGGATTAAGTTTTCCAGTAAGCTTGACGGGGGGAACAACGATCCGTTGTTTGTGGTGAAGGGTCGTGGTGTGACCCGTTAGAAGATAAGATGCCAAGGTTCAGGGGATTAACCACGGGCGATGTGACGAGTCGTGGGTTGAAGGCATGGGTCGTCTTGTTGACCCGTTGTTTGGTTCCAAGAGATGGATTGGGGCAGTTCTTAGAACGGGCGGATACCAGGGGTCGTGGTATCTTCCAACGGCCCGTTGGTTCGTCTGTTGTTTGGTCCAGTGGCCATTTTTTTGCGCAATCAGTAAGGGTATTTCTATTATTTCTTCATCCTAAGGCCCTATACTACGTCGTTTTAAGCTCGTTTTAGTGGGGTTTTAGTAGGGGAAAACCTATTCTAAGTGTATTCCTTCCATGCATGCAAGTTTATGAAATTTAGTAGGTGATCAAGAGATTTTCTAAGGGATTCTTCTTCCAATTTCTCCTCGGGCAATCTGTGAGGTGGTAGATTCATTCTTCCCAGGTATGTAGGGTTTAGAATGGGTGAATCCTTTCACACCCATGCCCAAATTTCGATTAACTCATGAATCCTCCTATTCAATTCCATGGAGTTTTACCCAAATGCATGAAAATGTGATTTCTCTTTATGAGTTTGATTTAACTGAGTTTTATTTGTTGAATTATGAATGATGGAAAGGTCTTATATTATTTTCTTTAAAATCATGTTTTAACCTTTTAAAATCTAAAATGCCCATTTGATGAAGGTTTATGAAAGTTATGATTTATGATGAATATTCAATATTTTGAGGTTATTGATGATGGAAGAGCATGATTTCAAGTTACCCATGTTTGTGAGAATATTTGAAAGAATTAAGTATGTTAAAGTATTGGGAAATGCCCACATGTTGAAGAATGATTTACGATTTATGAAACGAATTATATGATTTATCGATTTATGATGTTGGCCGATGAAAAGGGCCTTTGATTCTTGGCTAAGCATGTTTTAAAGGGGATCAATGATGATAAATGTTTTATCTTAGCCAATAAATTTTAATGCATGATGTTATTTATTTATGTATGAGCCTATATGCATATTTTTGGGACCTGTGTCTAGCACCGAGCAGCCCAATGTTCAAAGGACTACGCCGGTGTCTCATAACCATGTGCCACCGTGGGTTTCTAATGATATATTATATTGATAATGATTTCCTCAAATGTGATATCATGCCTAACGCACGACCCTCGCCTGGCAAGCCAGGGTCGGCTCCGCCCATTTGAGTGAGATAATTGGGGCATCATGAAAGGCTCTACCATGATGGTGTCGGTTATGACGAGTCCTCCCATTGTTCCACATATTTTTATGCATTGTTATGTTTATGTTATTGGCTCAAGTTATGTTTTGATTAAGTTTACATAGGAGTATGATAATGAATGATTTATGACCGATTTGAAAGTCTTGAGCCTTATATTTATTTACGAGGTTTATGATACAAGCATGATGTATTTCTCCTATGTTTATTTATGAGTTTATTTTACTTTTAAATGTCTGTTTTACTTACCTTACATACTCGGTACATTCCACGTATTGACCGCATACTTTCTATGTTATATTGTTTCATGATACAGGGTTCGGATCTCAGGCTCATCCTCATCCTTAGTTCATCTCAGTTCTCGCTCTCAGCTATTAGTGAATCCTCATTTTATGAGGGCTGTTTGACAGACTTTCATGTTATTTATGTTTCAGTATCGGTCAGGTTATTTTGGGATGTTGTCCCATCAACCCATCGTATGTAGTAGAGGCTTTCATACAGAATGTAGAACTCAACTTATGTATATGCCCAGTACTTCCAGTTGTTACGCTATGTTTATGTTCCCGTTATTTTTTATGCTAAGTACTCCGCTTTATTAAATGATATTAGATGCATGCATGTGTCATGGATCGACTTGGGGTCTCTCAGGGTCCCTTGTCTTGTGTCTACGATTCGGGTGTACGTTCAGGTCGTGACACTTCTCATGGATGGGCATCATAATTTATAAAACTTGAATACATGATTTATAATTGAAAACATTGTGGAACTTTCCCGTGAATCATAATTCAATGATAGAAACATGCTTAGATCATACCCTTGGTAGAAACTTAGGGAATTCATGCATTGGGTAAAACCCCATATGATCAACATATAGATTTTTCATGAATTAGAGAGGGATTGGGAATGGGTGTGAACAATTTCACCCATTCATAACCCTGCATACCTGAGAGAATCTGATTCTACAACTCCCTTGATTACCCAAAGAAGAATTGATGAAGAACTTGGAGAACTAGACTTGATCACCTCTCCAAAGCCTCTAAACCTGCATGCATGAATAGTAGCTTAGAATAAACTTACCCCTCTTAAAACTCACTATGTAGTTTAGGCCATAGGATCTAGGAATTACGGAAACACCCTTAATAAACTCGCAGGGAAAACTGACTGTCAGTCCAAACAAGGGATAGGATGAGTCATTATCCATGACGACGACTCGTGGTCTCCTGTCATGACTTTCACTGCCCAAAACATTAAATCCTTAACCAACTGCTGACCATGACTGACCTAACGAATCGTGGAATTGACCACGACTCGTGGTGTCCAGTCGTGAGGTACACTGTCGGCCCTTCCTTGATCCTTCAACTGCCCTTGACCACGGGTGACCTAATGGCTCGTGGGGCTGACCATGACTCGTGGTCACCCCAACTTGAAAATTTTCAAACAAGTCAAAACTCCTCAGCACGAGTCACTTAACGACTCGTGGTCATCCTGACGGGTCACAGGATTACTCATTCTGTGACCTGGTGCAGAAAATCCTATTTTCTCTATTTCAACTCCTGGGTCTGGTCTTAGGATTTCTGGGGCATTACAGTTTAGTCAGCGAAGATGTGATAGAAGAAAATCATTCTACAAACTGTTGATAATAATTGGCTAGACCCTGGAAGCTCCTGATATCTGTTGGGGAAGTAGGTCTTGGCCAGTCTTTCACCATTTCTATCTTTTGAGGATCTACATAAATACCCTCACTTGATACCACATGACCAAGGAAGGACACCGACTTCAGCCAAAAATCACACTTACTGAATTTGGAGAACAACTAATGGTCTCTGAGATTCTGCAACACTATCCTTAGATGGCTAGCACACTACTCCACATTTCTAGAGTATATCAAAATGTCATCTATGAATACAATGATGAACATGTCCAGATACTATTTGAATACTCTATTCATCAGGCTCATAAAAGCTGCAGGGGCATTAGTTAGTCCAAAGGACATAACCACAAATTCATAGTGGCCATACCAGTTCTGAAGGCTGTTTTCAGCATGTCACATTCCCTAACCCTAAGATGATGATACCCCGACTTGAGATTTACATTGGACAAAACAACTAGCTCCTTGAAGTTGATTGAAGAATTCGTCATTCCTGGGTAGAGGATACCTATTCTTAACTGTAACTTTATCCAACTGACGGTAGTCGATAAACATTCTGAGAGTACCTTCTTTCTTTGTATGAACAACATCAGAGTAACCCATGGAGAGATGATGGGCTTGATGAAACCCTTACCTAGAAGGTATTTCAGTTGTTCCTTCAACTCCTTAAGCTCAGCTGGAGCCATTATGTAAGGAGGAATAGAGATGGGCTGAGTTTTTGGAAAAAGGTCTATGCCGAAGTCTATCTCTCACTCGGAAGGGACTCCGAGAAGATCTTCAAGAAACATGTCAGGGAATTCGTTGACAACTGGAACTGACTGAATCATTGGGGTCTCGGAGCTAGAATCTTGGACCCAAACTAGGTGATAGATGCACCCTTTCAAAATGAGCTTCCTTGCCTTAAGGTAGGAAATAAATCGACCCTTAGGCGTTGAAACACTACCTATCCATTCTAAGACTGGCTCACTAGAAAACTGAAACCGACGACTCTAATTCTATAGTTGATTGAGGCATAACCAGAATGTAACCAATCCATACCAAGAATGAGGTCGAAATCAACCATGTCTAGCTCTACTAGATCAACTGGAATAACTTTACTCAATACTGAGACTGGGCAGTTTCTATATACCCGGCTGGATCTAACTAACTCACCAACTGCGGTAGAGACTGAGAATGATTCTGAGAGGAATTTTGGACTAATTTCAAACTGAACAGCTACATAAGGAGTCATGAATGATAGTATGGCTCCTAGATCTAGTAGGGCATACACATCTAGATGGAAAAGACGTAACATACCCATGACCACGTTAGATGAGCTCTCTTGATCCTGATGAAAGGACAAAGCATAAAAACGATTTTGGTATTGACCGCCATTTCATACCTGAAGTAGTCCCCTGCTGAGCTGGAAAACCTGCTGGGGTTGCTGAAGTTGACTAAGTTCTCCCCTGTCCTACTGATGGACACTCCTTTAACTTGTGACCCAACTGTCCACATCCAAAGAAACCCTCTTTGCCCATGTAGCATTCTGCTAGATGGTTCTTTCCATATCTAGGATAAGCTAGGTGAAGGTTGCTGGCACTGTAACTCTAGGACTGAGAGCCAAATGCTCCACCTTTTCGATCATTGCGAGATCGGAAAGAAGGGGTGCTGGCTGATGTGGGTGCTCGAGTTCTCTGTTGCTGTTGTTGTAGGCGACTACTGCTGTCGTACCTCTGGTGGCCATAATCCGACTGACCTATTCTAGATTGCTTAATATTATTCAACTTCTCTGCCTCAATCTGTTGTGTGTGAATGATGAGAATAGAGAGGTCGATGTCTTTATGAGCATTGCAGTTCTGCACTCCTTAAATACTAGATCTGACACTCCATTGACGAATTTGATCATCTGATCTCTTATTTCAGCAACCCTCTCTGGAGCATACCTCGAAAACCGAGTGAACTCCAATGTATATTCCTCTACTGTCCTATTACCCTGTCTCAGATTCATAAATTCAGTGACCTTGACCTCCCTCAATTCCTGAGGAAAGAATCTGTCTAGAAATGCCATAGAAAACTCATCCCACTCTACTGATCCTGCTTCTGCTGGCCTCCCTTCCTTCCACTAATTGTACCAAATCTGAGACATCCCTTTCAACTAGTAAGCAACCAGATCAGCACTCTCCACGGAACTAATACCCATAATTTGGGTGATTTTCTGCACCTCATCCACAAACTCCTGCGGGTCCTCTCCCACCTTAGATGTATGAAAAGCTGGAGGGTTTATTCATGTGAAGTCCCAAACCCTGGTGGCTATTGTAGACCCATTTACATTCATTAGAACTACCTACTGGTTCACTTGGTTGGTCACCTTCTGAGCCAACAGTTGAATCACTGCCCGAAATTCTGCCGAGGACACTTGATCATCCTGAGGGGCTGGTGGGGCAGGTCGGTTGGCATTGTCAGGCCTCCTTCCATTTCCTCATTTTGGAGGCATATTTTCACTAGAACAAATAGAGCACGAGTTCGGAGTACATTTTTTGGATTCAACTTCAACGCACAATAAGGAGTATGAATAAAAAGGAGTTTTCCTAATAACATCTTGTAGCCTCCCCGTCATAAGTGTGGCGTGCTTTACACCCATGAAAAAGACTCTACTTGATGCAGCTTTAAGACAATTTAGGATACTCTAAACCTAGTGTTTTGATACCAAGTTTGTCATGACCCGAGTCTGCACCCTGGTGACAAGACACAGTACTTGGTGCCACAAGTGACCCCAAGCTAACCCATGGTCTAACATCACACTGGTAACTAAGTAAGCATACGGGGAAGCTGGACAAAAATAAATATCCAAATAAAACTATTGGAAATAGTAAACACAACTATACTGAAAACTGAACATCTGTGTCTGAAAGCTAACTACTAACTAACGAGTTGTTGGGACAAGCCCCCAGCTAAGTCTAAAATCTGACTAAATAAAGAACTGACTGAAAAACAAGTATCATCCTTGGAAGATGAGGACTTACCAAATAAGACTGTTGTTGAAATCATCGGAGGGAAACTACTGACGATGCTGAGACTGAGAACCTCCACCTGTATCATAAAGCGATACAACATAGGAAGTATGCGTCAGTGCTTTAAATCTACTGAGTAAGTGAGATATACAATAAGCATGGAAAATAAGCACTGAACTAAAATAACATGAAATGACCAACTGATATTGAGTACTGATAACAGTTTAGCTATAACCGATATGGTCAATAATAACCCTGCCTAACGGTCATAAATATGTCCTGGAACTGAGTAATTGAACTGAACTGAAATTGTACTAACGAGTCGGAGAGTCTATAGTCTACATATAACCATGTTAGCTAAATGTGGAGTCCGATGTATACACCCAATCAGAGAAAGCCCACTATACCTTGCTAGGGTATAGTGGCTGAGCTGGGTGATCACAAGTCTGGGGCCTGTTGGGCCAATAACCTACGGTGGAAACATAGTTCTAGGAACCTAGGTGCGCTGGAACCCCGGTCCACTCGGTGCTAAGTACTACTCCCACTGGATAGTCCTAACTTGTCTACTAAGCTGATAGCTTGAGGTTGGGGTCCTGGACTAAGTCAGGAATACTTATCTGGAAGTAACCTGAGAGTCTGTAGGACTGAATAATTGAAAACTGGTGTTTGAAGATTGGTCAGAGCTGCTTAACTGAAAGCATCGTAACCGTCTAGAGAACTGGCTAACAACTGATACTGATAGTTCTATGACTGGTCAGAGCTGCTTATATGAAAGCGACGTAACCATCTAGAGAACTAACTGATAACTGAATCTAGGGAGTATTACTGAACTGAACTCCTGGAGATCTGACTATTGTCAAACTAATTAGTTGACATACTGAAAGATACTGAAAATGCTTATTTCTGACTAAGATTGAACTACCATTCAAACTGACTGCGAATTCATATGATAAATCGCACATACCTGGAGTCGAATTCCCTAGGAAGGACTCGGAGAATCTGAAAAGAAAACTTGAAAGCCCTAGCTTGCTCTAAGAAAACTGCCTGCGTAGATTGTACTTCTGCTATTTGGTTCTTTGGAAGGAATGAGAGAGAGGATTGACTATACCTCTAAAATCCCTACTTAAAACACCCTAAACTATGTAGTTTAGAAGTTAAAAAGATGGGAAGTTACAAAAATTTCCTTGAGATAAAAGTCTAAAAACTGCCTGTTGGGATCCAACGGGTCACACAACGAGTCGTTTGTTGACACCACAAATCATTGAGACCAATAGTTGGTCTTGGACCTGAGATCTGGGCTCACTGGAACTTGGAAACGAAAGGGGACCATGACTCGTTGGAAGAACCAACAAGTCATTGGTACCTTTCGTGGCCACTAGCAGGGTTTTCGAGCAAAACACTGGACCCCCTCCAACGGAAAACACCACGACTCATTGCTAGAACCCACGAGTCATGGTAACTGCCCATCATCACCACTGCCTTAACCTGAAGATTTCTAGATCTGGCTACAGGTGGAAACGATGACTCGTTAAAGGCGACAATGAGTCGTTGGTTCCACTCATTGCTTCTGCGAGATGTCTGACAGATTTCTATACTGAGTAACAACGACTCAATAGAATGACTTGTTACTCTTCGTAAAGGGTTGTTGCATGACTCGTTGGTTCCCGAATAAAAACTTGCATATCAAATAACAACTCATACAACGGTTTGTTGGTGTTGACAACGACTCGTTGTCTGAGTCGTCCTAAGACAAAAAAAATTTGGTTCTCTCTGGTTTTTCATGAAAAGTCTAAATTTGATCTAGGAAAGTTTTGGAGTATTACACATAGCTTAACCTCCCTTTGGAGGTAGAGTTGACGGAGCTGCAGCGGGCCGAAGCTACGCGGCTGGCAGAAGAAGCTCAACTAGCTGATGGAGCTAGGAAAGCTGATGTTGCGCAGTCAGTCACGTTCTTAGAAGAACAGAATAGACTATACCCCCTCATCTTCATGGACACAATGGTGTGCAAATATGCTCTTCGAAAGGGAGTATGAGCTGGAAGAAGTTGGTTACACTGGAGTCATTGTTTCACCCCCCCCCCATTTCCAAATAATGTTAGGTTCGATGTTACAAGCACAATGATATAATTGTGTAGCTGATAACGCTCAGATCACACCCCTGTAAAAGTATGATGCGGACGTTGTCAATAAAAAACCCAACTAGGTTAGGGTCGATCCTATAGGAAATATAGTCAGGATATAAACTAACACTAGTATTTATGCTTTTAGTACAGTTATTTCCTAATGGAGGGTTTTAAAGAAAGAATCAAGTAAGATAGTGGTAAATTGTTGTTGTTACCAAGTTTATGCAATTAAGTAGGGAAGCGTTCCCCATGGATTCATAACAACTTCGGGTTATTAAACTAGTGATGTATCCCAATACATAGCCTACAGAATTAATATCATAGATTCATCCAAATGACTGATTCATCCCTATTGGAAGACTATACTCAATCACCAGATTAAGTCTCTTGAATATTTTCACTTTAACCATTATCAACTATTCCAAATTAACTATCCTGCAAATATAACTCAAGTTATTCAATGAAACTTAAAGTTCAAGTCTTTGTTGTTCTTCTCTTTTCCTAATCTCTACTTCTCTAGGTTCAACCAAGTAGAGAATTCGGGCTAGTCCTAATGTTGCACATCATTAAGAAATGTTTATAATGAAGATATGAACAATAAAAGCATGTGTATTGGTTTAGAATCATTTTATGTTAACCCTAGTTAGTTAATTCACCATGGTTCCCGCAACCCTAGTTGTGGAGGTTTTAGCTATTTATTATTGCAAGAAAAAAATTAGATTTAATGAAAGAAAACATAATTAACAACTTACAACGATGATTGAAGAAAAACCCAATTGATTATTACACAATCAAAAGTATGATCAATTCAAGAACAACGAAAGAAATCTCGAAGCAATTCATGTATTTGATCTCTAAGTAATGTTAGGAAACCCAAAAAGCACGATTACAACAATAATGTTCTCCATGAAAATAACCTAAAAAGTGTTTATACAAATAATTGAAAACTTTTCCTTATATTAATAGGGATCTTTCTCCAACCTTACCTATGAGTCATAGCATGAAGCTACGAGTCGTGGTCTCTATCCGTAACATGCACTGCAGTCTTGAAAATTTGTTAAGTCCTAGGAGAAGGTACGACTCGTACAATGACACTACGAGTCGCTGGTTGCCTATCATGGTCTGATCTTGCAAAATCTGGCATCCTCTGGAATTTTTCATGAGTCCGCGGTACATTGTTGTTACGACTCGTGCTCTTTGTTCGTACTCTGAGACCTGCCAACTTGATATACTCACTGGATTTCACTGTAGCTCCTTGGTACGAGCCATATGATGTTGTCAAAACTCGTCCATTCCATTTGTACCAGGAACTCAGGCAAGTGAAAGCTTCTGATTCTTTCCACGACTCCTTGGTACGACTCGTACCAAAAGTCGTACTTGACCCCAGCACTTGTGCATCTCCTCAGGTTGTCATCACGGTTGCATAGTATGGATCGACCACCAAGGTATAGCTCATACTGAGGACCACACTTGGCCCATTTTCTGCACTTTTTCCTCTCCTTTTCCAGAATTCAACTCGGAAACATGATTTCCTTGAAAACAAAGTAAAAGCACCTTATATCAGTATAAACATATCCAAGACCAAACATTTTTGCTAAGTTTTAAGCATCGAAAGTGTTGTAAACCTACAATACATCAACACCCTAAACGTAAGACTTTTTCATGTCCTCAAGAAAACAAAACACTACTCTAACACGACGCTTAACTAGAAAGTAAAATAGAAGACCTATAGCCTGCAATATCAAAATTGCACATGCTGCATAGGTGATACCATATGCTTGCTCTTATTTTCTCTACTTTGGCTTTTCAGATAGTTCAGCTAGGATCACCATAACACTTTTATTGGCTTGTAATGTAGGCTTTGGGTTGGGTATGATAGATATGGAAATAGTGACTGACCCTCCTTGGCACTACATAACTTTGGCTCCACTTTTTGACCTTTTCCCCTTTTCTTCATTTTTTCCTCTCTTTCTCCATTTTATTCCTTTTTCAACTAGTGGGTGTGGTTTCTTCTTCACTTATCTCTTATTTCTCTATTTTTTTTCAAAATCTTTTTCTTTTCTTTTTTTTTCTTTCACACTACACCCACTTTTCACTAACTTTTTCTCCTTTCATTTCTCCCACACAGCTTACACACCCCTACAATAGCCACCCTCAACTTAAGTATTTTGCCTGAGTTGAGGTTCACAATGTTTAAGGACCAGGGCCAAAATAGGTTCATTATAAACAAGTGGTAAGGTGAATAGGCTAATCAAAGAAAGATGGTCAATTAAGGCTCAAACATTTGGATCAAGGGATACTTATTCATTTGGTAGGGCATTTTAGGCTAAAAGTGAGCTAATTCAGAAATGGCCTATGACCCTTTCTTGACCATCTATCCCATAACCTAAGCCAAGACCATCTAGAAAATTTCTAGATCACCTACACAGCATTGAACTAAGTAAGAACCTCACTCACACATGGTACAGGTTCGCATTACACACTATCTATCCGGTTCATGCACAACTACACTACAACTAATCATGCTAACCTATCAAATACCATAAAAAGATCTACATCGGTCATGATTTACAGTAAACAAACACAACCAATCACAAAAATTTTAAAAGGGGTCATTTTTTTCAACAATTTCAAAATATCAAACACATGTGCATTTATTGGCTATAAAGTGCTCCTAAGTTAATTCTAGTTCAACAAAAACAAAACAACCTAAACATGCGGGTTCTACTAGATAGCATGTCCAAGAGAAAAGAAAAACCGCAACAAAAACCCTCGAACTATCAAAAACCAAAAGCCAAGTACACCCCCCTTTTTTTGAAAAGCATGCTTTCTCCCCAAAGAAAGGAAATACAAGACTGAGAGAGGAACATATTTGTGGTGCTCTAAGCGCAACTGTCAGCTACTCATACTTCACCGACCATTCATGGGTTGCCTCCTATGCAATGCCTGATTTAACATCGTGGCACGAGCAAGTCTCTTGACTATTCAGGCTTTACTAAGATACACAAACTCGATTCCCTTTCCTTGTCAGTGTTTTCCATGTACAACTTCACTCTCTGCCCATTTACTTTGAACCTCTTGCCATATTTGTTCTCTAATTCAATAGCACCATATGGGAATACTTCCACCACTCTATATGGTCCCATCCACCTAGACTTCAATTTGCCCAGATGCAAGCGAAGCCTTGACTTAAACAGCAGTACCAAATCACCAGCATTAAACTCCCTCTTCGCAATCTTCCTATCGTGATAGATCTTCACTCTCTCCTTATAGATGGTTTCACTCTCATAGGCTCAGTGCCAAAATTCATCCAATTGATTTAGCTACCCTAGATTTAATTTGACTACTTCACTCCAGTCCTGGTTCATTTTCTTGAGTTCCCACAATGCTTTATGCTCTAGCTCTACCGACAAATGGCATGACTTCCCATAAACTAGCTGATGGTGAGGTTCCAATAGGGGTCTTATACGCTGTCCAATAAGCCCAAAGTGCATCATACAACTTCCTAGACCAGCCAAGATCATCTTGATCTCCCGTTGGAGACCTCCACTTGTCCGCTTGACTGAGGATGGTAAGGTGTTTCCACCTTATGCTTTACACTATATTTTTCAAGCAAAGCTCTGAAAAGGCGATTACAAAAGTGTGATCCACTGTTGCTGATGATGGCTTTGGGAGTACCGAATCTGGAAAATATGTACTTCCAGAGAAATGATGAGACACTTTTTCCTACATTGTTAGGTAGTGCAATGGCTTTCACATACTTTGATACATAATATACAGCCACCAAAATATACTTCATCCTATATAAGCTCACAAATGGGCACATGAAGTCAATACCCCATACATCGAATAATTCTACCTCCAAAATCAGGGTTAACGGTAGCTCGTGCTTACGGCTGATGATGCCTTAACTTTGGCACTTGTCACGTGACTTGGAAAAATTGTAGGCATCCTGATGGATTGTGGGCCAATAGTACCCATATTGTGTGCAGTTCGAATACCGTTGTGATGACCCCCATCCGAGGATGAGTGGGATGCCTCAGGTATGTTCAGCATATCAACCTCTGGAACACATCTACGAATCAGCCCATCCATACGAATAATGAAAAAATATGGTTTTTCCCAATAAAACCTTCACAGGTCAAATAGGAACTTCTTCCTTTATTACAAAGTAAGATCTACCAGAATCATGTCACTCACCAAATAATTTGCATAGTCGGTAAACCATGGGATCAAATCCTGAGATGCAGTCAACACCTACTCATACAAAAAAGCATTATCTATGTCAATCTCATCTTTCAATCTTGCCTCTATGTTATACCCCGAAATCTCTAAGATCAGACCCGGGAGTTGAAATGGAGAAAACAGGATTTTCCTACACCGAGTCACAGAATGAGTCGTCCTATGACCCGTTAGGATGAGACTCGTGGTGAGGAGGTTTGATTTGTTGGAAATTTTTCAGGTTGGGGTAACCACGGGTGTGACCACGAGTCATGGTAAGCCCCACGAACCATTAGGTCACCTGTGGTTAGGGATGTCTAAAGGAAGAGGAGGTATGGTGTAGTGTACTTAATGGATTCTCACCACAACTCATTGGAAAGCACCATGAGTCATGGTGTCACCCGTGGTGTCCCCCTCTTGGTATTCCAGCAGTGTGAGGACGAGTGGTGACCACGAGTCATGGTCACCAGTAACGACTCATGATGTCCCCCGTGGTGAGTTCTAGGTAAAGCTTTGGTAGTCCACTTGACGACTGGTGGCGATGACTCGTGGTCAGAGGTAACGATTTGTCCAGTCCTTTGTTGGGATTGGTAGTCTGTTTTTCTATGAAAATTTAACAAGGGCTTATCCGTAATTCCTATGATCCTAAGGACTAAACTATGTCTTTTTAAGCTATGAATGGAGAGTTTTAAGAGGGGTAAGTTCATTCTATGCTATTCATATTCATTCATGCAAGCTTAGAGGTCTAGAGAGGTGATCAAGCTTAATTTCTTCCAGATTCATCTCAATTTTTCCTTGGGCAATCAGAGAAGTTGTAGAATCAGATTATCTCAGGTGTGTAAGGTTATGAATGGGTGAATTTATTCATACCCATGCCCAATGCCTCTCTAATTCATGAAAATCTATATGTTGATCCTATGGGGTTTTAACCCAATGCATGAATTTCCTAAGTTTCTACCATGGATATGATCTAAGTATGTTTTACCATGGATATGACCTAAGTATGTTTCTATTATTGAATTATGATACATGGGCAAGTTTTACAATGTTTTCAATTATAAATCATGTTTTCAAATTTTATAAATTATGATGCCTATCCATGAGAAGTCTAAGAGATGAGATCTATGATGTATGTTCAAGTATGATAAGATATTTATGAAGAAAACATGTTTTCGTTACCCATGTCTATGATCATGTTTTTCAAGTGAATCAATTACTTTCAAGCATGTTTAAGTATTGGGCAAGCCTTTATATTAAAGTATGATTTATGATTTCATGTCAATTAGCTTAAGTTACATGGTTTTGGAGTCAAGACTCCCAATTATGTTTAGCTTGTGGTATGGTTTGAGCCTAGGCTCTTCATGTATGATTTTAGATTTTATATGTACATGATTATTCAGCTTCGTCATTAGATGATGGTCAGCTTCGTTGAAAAAACTATGGAGAGCGATGCATGTTTTTGGGAGTAGTGTCTAGCACCGAGCAGTGTGATAAGGGCCGTTAACCCTATTCCTTAGAACTACGAGCCAACGTATGTATGATCAGATTATTTGGGACCTTTGGTACTTTTCCTGCCCCAAGGGGCCTTTAGCTTGATATCGATATCATGGTAGTGACCCTTAGCCCCGAAGGCTTGGGACGGCCAGCCCACTTGCATGTGATAGTCGAGACCACATAAGTTCTATCGTGGTAATGTCAATTATATGATGAGTCTCCTATTGGTCCTCATTTAGTTAAGTATGTTTATCATTCATGATGTGTATATATATATGTTTTATGTAAGGTTTGACCAAATGTTCAGTTTTACATATATGATTATTAGATTTCAGCTTTGGGTCATTCGGATTTAGTTGTGATGTTCAATTATTATGTTCAGCCTATGATTTTAGAAAATAGCATGCAAGCCCTAATGTCGATCCTTATCTTGATTATGTTTCACATTATGTATGTTTTAATGATTTTACTTTACTTAAGCGATTTACTTACCTGTATACTTGGAACATTCCACATACTTATCAGATACTTGATGCTTATATCATTTTATGATACAAAGCTCCGATCTCAGACCAACCTTGTCACTTGCTGGGCCTTCTGAGGTTAGCATCTAGTCTCGCCAGAATCCTCATCTCCCGAGGACCCACCCTATCAGTTGTTTCTTCACATTTTCGCACGACTTAGAGAGTTAGTTGGGGTCTTGTCCCATCAACTCATCAGACGTAGAGCCTTTTCATACATAGATTGTATTCAGCTTTAGGCTCGCGTTATATGTTCGATGTTATTTTAATGTTTAGACTTCCACTATGTTTATTATGATAAATCTTCTGTTTTATTAATTGAGTTAGATATATGTTCATGCCATTGGTCGACTTAGGTCTCTATGGCTCTTTTTTCCGTGTCTCGATCCGAACTCCATGTTCGTCGTGACAAACTTGGTATCAGAGCATTAGGATTTGAAGTGTCCTAGGGTGTCTCTGAAATCTGAGTTAAGTAGTCTTTTTTTCATGGGTGTGAAGCATGCCACACTTGTGGCGAAGGGGCTACGAGATGTTTAGGAAATGTTCCCTTCTTTCATGATATATGTCATGTGGTGAAAGTTCTCTCTATCCTTCTAACTCATGTTATTCGCAATTGGGGCGGGTACTCAATAGGGCCCACCAAACATGCGTTTATCTCTATAAGAAGGGTGCGTTCCGAGGTGTGAAATGGGAGAGGAATCAGGTGAGTCAAAGGTCAGGAGCTCAATCAAAACTAGCTACACTTGTCTTAGTTTCACTTCCTTGAACTGGCTACTACCGCGCAACGTGCCCTGCACCATGCACTCGGAGCCGTTGCCCACACTAAATCTCGTGGATGCCTATCTGGGGATTCTAACAAGCCTTGACCGCCTAAGTCAATCAACAGGTGGTAGCGCATTCCTCAGAACGGGAATGCGGTGGTAGCACGAGTTAGAGATTTCCCAAGGATGAACCCTCCAGAGTTTCTTGGGTTAAAGGTGACGAGGATCCACACGAGTTTACTGACGATATCCTAAAGATCACCTAGGTCATGGGGGTGAATGGAGAGAAGAGTGCGGACTTAGCCTCTTATTAGCTCAAAGGGGCGCATATCTGGTTCAAGCAGGAAGGATAGTATGCAGTGGGAGCAGGCCCTATCAGTTGGGATGAGTTTCATGTTGCTTTTCTCGATATCTGCCTTTCCCACATGAGATAAGGGAGCTGAAAGCGGTCGAGTTTGTAAATAAAACAAGGAAAGGTGACAGTGCAGGAATATGCCCTAGAGTTCACTCGTTCAGTCCAAGTACACCCAGAGTTAGTGTTGACTAGAGCGCTGGAGTGAGCAGGTTTGTTGATGGAGTGGCGGACTATCCGACAAGGATTGCGTGACCGTCATGCTCCATCGTGATATAGATTTTCCTTTTTTGGATAGTTTTGTATGCTCAGCAGATGGAGGCGGAGGGAGAGAGAGGACAAGAGGGCCAGGACAGACAAGTGAGCAGTTCTCTCAGCCGAGACCAGGTGGTAGGCATCGATAAAGTAGTCCTAATATAGATCTTAAGCCCCGCATCTTCCGGCTTTAGGTTCCATCTAGACCTAGGCACAACCAGAGGATTGTTAATAAGCTCTAGGGTCAGAGCAGTGCTCTCGTAGATTCCAATATTCCAGTATTCGACCGGTGTGGCCAGAGACACCCGGGTAAGTGTTTGGTATTTACAAAAAGTGCTTGCTTCGAGTATGGAAAGCCCGGACATATTCTCAAAGATTTCAAAGAACTAGACAAATGGCCATGATAGGGGTCGAGGCCCAGCTCCAGTTCAACAGCTCCACCAACATCTATCTCAGCAGGGCGCATCTACTAGTGTGGGTGGTGGACAGTGCCAGAATAGATTCTATGCCTTAGCATCCCACCAGAGTAGGAGGTCTTCGATGTAGTCACCGCTTGGTTATGAGTCACCTTAACATATATGCATTGTTAGATCTAGGAGCTACTTTATATTTTGTGATGCCCTATGTCATTAGTAGTTTCGAGTGAGTCCTGGAAGAATCTTATCAGAACCCTTCTCAGTCTCTACTCCAGTTGGTGATTCAATTACAAATTTAGACGGGTGTATAGAAATTTCCCCGTCGCGCTCAAAAAGTTACCTCAGAAAATTTAGTAGAGTTAGCCATGACCGATTTTGATGTTATCCTTGGCATGGATTGGTTATATGCATGCTATGACTTAGTAACCGTAGAACCTGGCAGTAGAGTTTAGATTTCTCGGTGAGCCAGTCCTAGAGTGGAAGGGTGGTTTAGGTGTGCCGTAGGTCACTTCATTTCCTACCTTAAGGATAAAGGATCTCTAAGGGTTATGTGTACCATCTAGTTAGGGTTAAGGGATGCTACGTTCTGAGACCCTGACTATCCAGTCAATTCCGTGAGTGTGTGAATATCCAGAAGCCTCTAAATGATCTACCAAGAATTCCTCTCGAGCGGGTGATTGATTTCGATATTGACCTTCTTCTTATATGCAGCCTATATCTATTCCTCTTACAGAATGGCTCCAGCCGAGTTAAAGGAGTTGAAGGAGCAGTTGAAAGACCTTTTATATAGGGGTTCATCAGACCTAGCAAGTCCCCGTGGTGTGCACCAGTTCTATTCATCTGAAAAAAAGATGGTTCTCTTCATGTCTATTGATTATCGACAATTGAACAAGGTCACCATTAAGAACAGGTATCCTCTCCCCAGAATTGATGATTCGCTTAACCAGCTTCAGGGCGCCAAGTTCTTTTCAAAGATAGACCTCAGATTCATGCCACTCAGCTCAGGGTCGGGAGAGTGATGTCCCGAAGACAACTTTCATGATGCGGTATGGTCATTACGAATTTGTAGTTATGTCTTTTGGACTAACGAATTCTCGTACAGCTTTTGCGGATTTGATAGATAGGGTGTTCAGGCCATATTTGGACATGTTTTTGATCGTGCTTTATCGATGACATCCTGATATTCTTGAAGTGAGGAGGAGCATGTCGCTCCTTTGAGGGTGGTACGATAAACTCTCAAGGATTTCCAATTATATGCTAAATTCAGCAAGTGTGAGTTTTAGTTGAACTCACAGCATTTTTTGGGTCATGTGGTATAAAGCGAGGGTATAAAGGTGGACTCTCAAAAGATAGAAGCGGTGAAGAATTGGCCTAGACCGGTGAATCCTTTAGGAATTAGGAGCTTTATTTAGCGGGTTATTATTGGAGACTTTTTTGAGGGATTTTCATCTATTGCAGCGATATTGACCAAAATGACCCAAAAGAAAGTGAAGTTCCAAATGTCGGAGGTTGCGAGAAGAGTTTCCAAGAGTTGAAGACTCGACTCACCTCAGCGCAGGTGTTAACCCTGCGTGAGTACCGATGGGTTTGTGTTGTACTACGATGCTTCTAGAATCGTCCTTGGTTGTGTGTTGATGCCAAATGGCAAGGTTATAGCATATGCTTCAGCACTAGCTGTCTATGAACAAAATTACCGACCCATCTCGAATTGGCGGTGGTAGTATTTGCCTTGAAGAATCGGAGACACTATTTGTACGGGGTCTATGTGGATGTGTTTACGCACCACAAAAGCATACAATATGTGTTTACCCAAAAGGATTTGAATCTCAGACAAAGAAGGTGGTTGGTGCTACTTAAGGATTATGATATGAGTCTCCTTTACCGTTCGGGTAAGGCTAATGTAGTAGCAAACACTTAGTAGGCTCTCTTATGGAGAGTGTTTCCTATGTAGATGAGGGAGGATGGAGCTGGTGAAGGATGTGCACTAACTTCAAGGTTGGGAGTCGTCGGGTGACTCGACCAATGGCGTTATTATTCAGAAAAAATCAAAATCGTCCTTGGTGATCGATGTAAAAGATAAACAGGATGAGGACCCTATTTTGGTAAAAACTGAAGGAAGTCGTTCAGAATCAAAAGTTATAGGTCTCTCCAAAGGGAGAGATGTTGTGCTACGATATTAAGGTCGTTTATATGTTCTGGATGTTGATGATTTGAGAGATCGGATATTGCACGAGGCTCACGGTTCTAGATACTCCATGCATCCAGGTGCCACCAAGATGTATCGTGACCTACAGGAAGTTTATTAGTGGAATGGCATGAAGAAGGACATTGCAGAATTTGTGGCTATGTTCCTGAATTGTCAACAGGTGAAAGTGGAGCATCAAAGACCGGGAGGCGTGCTTCAAGACATTAGTATCCCTACTTGTAAGTGGGAGGAGATTAATATGGACTTCATCATAGGGTTTTCCCTGCACTCGTCGACAGTACGACTCGCATTTGGGTGGTTGTGGATAGGTTGATCAAAGCAGCTCATTTTCTACTAGTCAAAACTATCGATGAAGGAGGATTATTCCAAACTATACATCTAAGAGTTAGTTCACTTGCATGGAGGACCTTTGTCCATCATATAAGAAAGAGGCAATTAGTTTACCTCTCAGTTTTGGAGACGTTTCAAAGGGACTTGGTACTCAGGTTAAGCTCAGTACAGCATTTCATCCGCAAATCGATGGTCGTGCGGAACAGACTATTCAAACTCTTGAGGACATTTTTAGAGCGTGTATAACTTATTTCAAGGGTAGTTGGGATGATCACTTGCTCCTTAAGTTTGTATAACAATAGCTACCATTCCAAAGAATCATATGGCTCCTTTGAGGCTCTCTATGGGAGGAGATGTAGATCGCCTCTATTCATTGGTTTGAATTTGGTGAAGTTGTGATGATAGGACCAGATTCGATCCATGAGGCCATGAAGAAGGTTCAACTCATACGAGACAAGTTGAAAATAGCCTTCCGAGTCGCCAAAAGTCTTATGTGGATGTATGAAGTAGAGAACTTGAGTTGTGTTGATGATTGAATGTTTCTGAAGGTGTCTCCCATGAAGGGAGGATGAGGTTCGAAAAGAAAGGGAATCTCAGTCCCCGTTATGTTGGCCTGTACCAGATTGTGAAACGGTTGGCAAGGTAGCATGTGAGTTGGAGTTACCTCAGAATTGCTTTTAGTCCATCTAGTTTTTCATGTATCGCTCCTAAAGATGTGTTTGGGTGATCCAGCTCTAGTTGTTCCGGTTGAGAGTGTAGGTGTGAAGGACAGCCTTAGTTGGCGAAGAGGTTCCGTGGAGATACTCGGATCGCCGCATTCAGTTGCCAAGGAACAAGGAAGTGTCTTCAGTCAAGGTTTTATGAAGGAACCATCATGTTGAGGGAGCCACGTGGGAAGCCGAAGCGGATATGATGTCTAGATACCCATATCTATTCCCTACCGACTCGCTTTCCGGGGCCTTGACGAACTCGTTTCCTCCTTAGTACTCTATTCGGCTTCATGTTCAGCTCATGTACCTCACCCTTTCATTTAAAAGTACGTATGTATGATTCATGAATTCAGTTCAGTCATGTAGTTCTAATCGGAGCCCAGTCATTCCGTCAGTTTTCACCTTATATGATTAGTATTTAAGTATGATGATTGCATTTCTCAGTTTATATGATTTTGAACATTCGATGATGAATGTCTTAAGTGGGTATATTGTTATACTCCGAAAGCCTTAAGATCAGACTCGAGAGGTGAAATGAAGAAAATAGGATTTTACACACCAGGTCACAGAACGAGTCATCCTATGACCCGTCAGGATGACCACGAGTCATTAAGTGACTCGTGGTGAGGAGGTTCGATTCATTGGAAATTTTTCAGCCAGTGACCACGGGGTGTGACCATGAGTCATGGTAAGCCCCACGAGCTCACCCGTGGTCAGGGATGGCTGAAGGAAGAGGAGGTATGGGGCAGTGCACTTAACGGTGTCTCACCACGTTTTGGAAGTACCATGAGTTGTGGTGTCGCCCGTGGTGACCCCTCTTGGTATTCTGGCAAAGGTAGAGGACGAGTGGTGACCACGAGTCGTGGTCACTACTAACAACTCGTGATGTCCCCCGTGGTGAGTTCCAAGTACCTTGGAAGTGCACTCGATGACTGGTGGCGACAACTCTCGTGGTCGAGGTAACCCACTGGCCCAAGCCTCATTGGGACTCGACAAATATTTTCTCTCTCGATTTTAATAAGGGATTATCCGTAATTCCTAAGTGATCCTAAGGCCTAAACTACGTCGTTTTAAGCTATGAGTAGAGAGTTTTAAGAGGGTGTTCATTCTAAGCTATTCTATCCATGCATGCAAGCTTAGAGGTCTAGAGAGGTGATCACTGTTTACCTTCCAAGTTCTTCCTCAATTATTCCTTTGGCAATTAGAGAAGTTGTATAGAATCAGATCATCTCAGGTATGTAAGGCTATTAATGGGTGAATTTATTCCACCTCATGCCCAATCCCTCTCTAATTCATGAAAATCTATATGTAGATCTTTGGGATTTTAACCCAATGCATGAATTTCCTAAGTTTCTACTATGGGTATGATCAAGTATTGTTTCTATTATTGAATTATGATTCATGGGCAAGTTTTACAATGTTTTCAATTATAAATCATGTTTTCAAATTTTATAAACCATGATGCCCATCCATGAGAAGTTCATGAAAGTTGAGATTTATGATGTATGTTCAAGTATGATGAGATATTTCTGATGAAAAGCATGTTTTCAAGTGAATCAAGTATTTTCAAGAATATTTAATTATTGGGCAAGCCCATATGTTCAAGTATGATTTATGATTTCCATGTTAATTAGCTACCACATGGTTTTGGAGTCAACATTCCCAATTATATTCAGCTTGTGGTATGGTTTGAGCCAAGGCTCCTCATGTATGATTTCAGATTTTATATGCATATGATTATTCAGCTTCGTCACTAGATGATGGTCAGCTTATTTTTATGTTCAATTCATGTGTGCAAGTTTTATGTGTAAGGAATGTATATGTGAAATATGAAATCAGCTCAGCTATGTGGTTCGGCCCAAAGGTAATCATTCCGTGAAAATCTCGGTTAAAATAACTGGCAGACAGAAAGAATGATAATTGCATGGTGTTGTTTTCTTCTGTTTCACTCGAGGAAGAATGTTCCCAATGGGGGATATAGGGTCACCCCGGAAGTGCTTAGAGTAGACCCAAGAAGCTAAATGTAAAACTGCTAAAAGTGGGGAAAAGTTGCAAGACGGCTGTGTAAACTAATTCCGTGCAGGCAACCACAAGCCGTCGTTGGTGGTTGTGGGTTCAGGTGGTTAGGTGGAAGTGTAAACAACGGTTGGTACGATGACCCGTTGTGAGATACAATGGGCCGCCCTTTTCAGTCGTGGCTAGGATTAGGTTGGATCGGCAATGTAAAACTACGGGAGTGTAGGAAGACTCATTGTGGAAAACAACGGGCTGTCGTTAGCAGTCGTGGGAAGGAGTTAGGTTTTTCAGGTGGCTTCCAATGGGCGTCCCAACAACCCGTTAGTAGGAACCACGAGCCGTGGTTTGTAATCATTTTTGGAGATCAAGTTTTTCCAAAGGGGGATGGACGGAGGGAAACAACGACCCGTTATTTGTTGTGGCGGGTCGTCCTGACGGTCCCTTGATTGATTCCAAGAATGGGCTCCTCGCAGTCCATACAACGAGAGATAGGATGGGCCATGGGTGATTTCCACGAATTCGTTGGTACCACCTGTGGGTTCCATCCGCGGCTTCCGCAGGTTCATTAAGGGTATTTTTCGACTTTTACAATATAAGGCCCTAAACTACGTCATTTGTGTATTTTCCTAAGTGTGCTAAGATGGGTTAAGTCCCTAATGCATGCCCATTCTCGCACATGCAAGATCTTTAGAGAGATTTTAGGATATTTTAGGGAGATTCAAGGCCTTTCTCCAAGTTTCCATCAATTCTTTTTGGGTAATCAAGGAATATTGAAATATGTAGGGTTTAGAGTGGTGAACCCATTCACACCCATGCCCAAATTTCAAATAAATCATGAATTCTCCTATTTCGTTCTATGGAGCTTATTCAAATGCATGAAAGTGTGATTTATCTTTATGGGTCTAATTTAATTGAGTTTTAATTGTTGAATTATGAAATGATGGGCAGGTTTATATTATTTTCTTTTAAATCATATTTCAAGCTTTTCAAATCTAATAAAATGCCTATTGTTGAAGATTCATCAAAGTTATGATTTATGATGAATCTTCAATATTTTGAGGTTATTGATGATAGAAAAGCATGATTTCAAGTTACCAATTTCTATGAAATATTTTTGAAGGAATTGAATATGTCGTGCTATTGGGCAATGCCCACAAGTTGAAGAATGATTTACAATTTATGAACGGTCGATTATGATTTGATGGCGATATTGGCCAATGAAAATGGCCTGGATTCTTGGCTAAGCATGTTTTAAAGGGGATCAATGATGAGATGAATGTTATATCTAGCCAATAAATTTTAATGCACTATGCTATTGATTTATGTATGAGCATATATGTATGTTTTTGGGAGTCGGTTTCAGTACGAGCAGCCCGGCGCTCAAAGGACTACGCCGGTGTTTCATAACCACGTGCCACCATGGGTTTTTAATGATATATTATATTGAATGATCCCCAAATGTGATATATCACGCCTCAATGCGCGATCTTTGACCGGTAAGCCATGGTCGGCTCTGCCCATTTGAGTGAGATAGCTAGCATCATGAAAGACTCTACCATGATGGTGTCGGTATGACGAGTCCTCCTATTGTTCTTCAACATATTATAATACACAGCTTTATTTCCACGTCTCTGCTTACAAACTTGATTAGTTCATATTACCATTATGATAAGAATGATTTTATAAAAGATCCAGCGCCCGAGCCTTATGTTTAATTACGAAGTTTATGATACAAACATGATGTCCTTCTCCTATGTTTATTTATAAGTTTATTTTACTTTTAACGTCCGTTTTACTTACCTTGCATACTCGATACATTCCACGTACTGACCGCATACTTTTTATGTTGTATCATTTCATGATACAGGTCCGGATCTCGGCCATCCTCAACCTTAGTTCACCTTAGTTCACCTTAGTTCTCGCTCTCGCCACAGAGTCCTCCTTGAGGTCAGTTTGGATAGACTTTCATGTTATTTATGTTTCAGTATTTGTCGGGCTAATTGGGGATGCTGGTCCCATCAACCCATCTTATGTAGTAGAGGCTTTCAAAGAGGATGTAGAACTCAACTTATATATATTCCCAATACATCCGTTTATTAATTATGTTTACGTTTCCACTATGAGTTATGTTCACTATTCAGCCTTATTTAGATGAGATTAATTGTATGTATGTGTCGTGGGTCGACTTGGGATCTCTCGGGGTTCCTTGTCTCCTTTCTACGATCCGGGTGTACGTTCAAGTCATGACATGATATATATATATATATATATATATATGTTTAAAGCAAGTTTGACCCAATGTTCAGTTTTATATATGATTATTAGATTTCAGCTTCTGGTTATTCGATTCAGTTATGATGTTCAGTTATATTCAGTTCTTGATTTTAGAAAATAGCATGCAAGCCCTACTTTTAGATCCTTATCTTGATTATCTTTCATATTATTCATGTTTTAATGATTTTACTTAAGCGATTTTACTTATAAGTTGTTACTCGCACATTCCATGTAATCGGCTCATATACTCTAGTTGTATCGTTTTATGATACAGGCCTGATCTTCAGACTCAGCCCTGTCACTAGCCAGCTTCTGAGTTAGACCCTCCCTTATTAGTTGTTTCTTTACATTTTCACTTTCATACTTAGAGAGTTAGTTAGTCTTTTCCCAACAACTCATCGTGTGATGTAGAGTCTTTCGCATAGATTGTATTCACTCTTCAAGCTCGCGTTGTATGTTTTGGATGTTATATTATGTTTAGACTTTCACTATATTTATTATGATAAATATTCCATTTATTGATTGAGTTATATGTATGTTCATGCCATGGTCGACTTGGAGTCTCTCGGGGCTCCTTGTCCCGTGTCTCGATTCGGGCCCATGTTTGGGTGGTGACACTTTGGCTCCAATCTGGATAAATGATCACCCACCTGGTTTTCGGTCCTTTACCTCGAACTCAAATTCATGTAAAAGTAATACCCATCTTATTAGACTTAGTTTAGCATCCTTCTTTCACATTAAATACTGCAAAGCTACATGGTCTATATGGACACCTACCTTAGTCCCGAGCAAGTATCTAAACTTCTCAAATGCAAAAGGTTACTGCCAGCAGCTCTTGCTCAGTCACTGTGGCGGTAATTCTTCTAAGCTGCATTGAGTGTCTTACTGGCATAATAGATTGGGTGAAATATCTTTGCTCTCCTTTCGCCCAAGATAGCACCTAGTGCAACCCACTGGCATCACACATTACCTCAAATGGAAGAGACCATTCCCGCCAAGCAATACGAGGCTGAGGTTAGTCTCTCTTTTAGGCATTCAAAGGCTGAACATGCTTCATCAAAAACAAACTTCACCTCCTTCTCGTAGTTGTATAATGGTTAAAAATCTTGAGAAGTTCTACCCGCATGCCCCAAAAGCTCTAGATACCTTGACGTAAATAGGTGGTGGCAATCCAGCCTATCACCTCCATTGTTGCTCTATCCACCTTTATCCCTTTTCCTGAAAACTCTATGGCCTAACACAATCCTCTCGACCATAAAATGGGCATTTTTTGTAATTGAGGACAAGATTGGTTTTTCGTGATCCGCTTGTAAAGATCACTTCAAGTAATCAAGAAATCTTCAAATGAATCACCCACAAATGAGAAGTCGTCCATAAACACTTCAATAGTGTCTTCCACCATGTATGAAAAGATGGACATCATGTAGTGTTGAAATGCGGTCGGTGCACTGCACAACCCAAAGGGCATCCTTCTGAAAGAAAAAGTCCCATAAGGATAGGTGAAGGTGGTTTTCTCTGTCCCGAGGCTATGGAGATCTCGATTATACCGAATACCCCTTTAAGAAAATAATACCATCCTCTACCTACCAACCTGTCGAGCATTTGATCTATGAAAGGCATTGGAAAGTGGTCCTTTTGGGTCCAATGATTGAGTTTCTAGTAGTCCATGCAAACACGCCAACCTCGTAACAAGCCTAGCCGCACTAGCTCATTCTTCTCCTTTGGAACCACCGTGATTCCGCCTTTCTTTATGCCACAAAGGTACTCTAATCACCCACTTACTATTTGCTATAGGGTAGACTACACTCAGCATTTAGCTATTTGATGATCTCTTCTTTACCACCTCTTGCATAGGTGGATTCAATCTTCGCTGACGTGTTGCGTTCAGTGATGCGCTGGGCTCAAGCTGAATTTCTTATGGGTGCATATGCTTGGAGGGATATCGATGATGTCAACGATGGTCCAACCAATTGCCTTTTATATATTTTCAATACTCACACCAGGGCCTTGACCTACCAATCTACTAAGTCCAAGCAATGATCACCGGCAAAGTGTTGTTTTCCCCAAAAAATGCATATTTTAGATGTGAGGGTAAAGCTTTAAGCTCCAAGACTGGTGGTACTTCAATTGAAGGTTTTGCTGGAGGGGTTGAGCGGTTCTTTAGATCAGATCCAGCTTCTTGGTCTAAAGTTGTAGGCCCCTATTCCTCCAGTGCATTCACCATCTCGGTGTACCCCTGGACGTCATCCCCACATAGTTCATAACGATAGCTATCAGTGTCTCGACACTTAATTTTTCCACCAGGGGCATGCGTAACCTCTTATCCTCCATCCTCGCTATTCCATGGAGGTTACTTCCTTAGTTAGGTATCCCTACTAATATCTTGAATAGATCAAAAAATTTTAAAAAATGTAAATCTAGGAAATAGGACCAAAAGTTAAAATACAAGCAATTAATCTAATCATAAGTCGTATTTCTCTAGTAACGGTGCCATTTTTTTATAATGCTCAAACCACACCTCGATAAAGTATGATGCGGATACTGACGCCACCCGCATCGAGTGCCAATAATTTGACGACTTCTTTTTCATCGAGCGTCCGGAAATGTACGGGTCGTAAGTAATATAGTGGCTCTTTTTTAAGAACCCATTGTCGAACCCACAAAGGACTGGACCCATTCCTCTAACTATCCATTTCTAGTGTGTTCTTAAATACCTAAAGTGTTGGTTATAGACATTTTTGGTGAAGAATAATTAAGTCTAAGTTTGGGTCAACGAAATATTCTGAAAGTACTCTAGGAGCAACATAGAGTTAAACCAATTAATCATGCGATACTACGACGGCAATGGAATAAGCATGGAACTATCAATTGTTATTTCACATAACTGGAATTCGTATGTTCATGGTCTTTCAACCTTAACACGGCAATCTAGCCTCACTGCATCATTGTGAGCGAGGAGTTTAATTTTCTAGTCGCGGGCAATCAATTATGTTGTGGTTTACGGGAAACGATTAGGGAATCTCATACGTCTAACCATTTAACTCAACTTAGCCTCACAAATACTTCTTCGAGTGGTGATGTGACATCCCAAGTTGGTCTTTCATAACCCCGTGTGTCAACCAAGCACGGTGTTAGGTATATTTCTATCCAAACACAGAACCTCTCCCGAGATTACAAGCATGCTCCCACATTCTCATGTCCCCGACTCTAGGTAAAACCTCTTCTCAAGCTATTACTCAAGCTAACAAATATGCTTTCATGGTGATCAATCATAAAAACAACCAACAAAATAGAATGCAAGACAAAACAACAATCAATAACTTAATTAAAACAAACAAACAATAAATATATAAAATTAAAATCATAATCCATGGCTTCAACCCTAGAGGAAGGGTTCTAACCATTCATGTTTGTAAAACTACACTAATCTACTATTAAACTACTCCTAAACTACATACTTACACGAGTTTGGTAGATGAGAAGGAATTTGCCAAACCCTAGATGAGTTCTCCCACTTCCTCCTTCACCTTGTGCGCTTTTCCGAATAAAATCGTGACTAAATGGAATTAGGAGCTAAGGGTCCTATTTATAGTAAATGGAGAACGTGCTAAATTTGGCCTGTCGTGGAACGGCTCCGTGTCACGGAGTGTATCGCGTAGCACTGCCTCCGTGACATGGAGGCATCGCGAAAGCTCACCGAACAACACCCAAAATCGCCGCAGCACCCCCACACAGCAGCGCAGCACGCTGCTTGGGCAGCGCGTTGGCCTCTCTCGTCGCGCAGCCAGCCTGCCGTGGCACGCTGCCAACGCACAGGTGGGCTGTTTTGTGCCTCCTCTTTGCCGACGTTTGCGTGTTAATTCCGCTTCCAAGCCTCTACTTCACCAACTCATTGATTAGCTCCTCAAAAGTCATCAAAACCTACAAAAACAAAAGGCTAACATGTTGGTTAGCACATATCTTCACATTTATATAAAAATCACATGAAAATGTATAATATAACTTGGATAACAAGACTAATTCTAAGTTGAGGAAGCTTATCACGGGCATGATATTTTGCCCGTGATCACAACCCCACACTTAAAGCCTTGTTCGTCCTCGAACAACCTTTTACATATCATACGTATGGAGACCTCACATAACTAATTTAGCAAGTTAATTCAAGCTACGGCTATAATGATTATGTAAGATACAAGTTAAAAATGGAACATGCACGATTTAATCACCGAAATGAAATACAACTCTGCCAAGACTTCCTTAACCTCAAGAATCACTTCAATCTTAGCAAACTCATGCAAATCAACTGATTAAGAAATCCCACATGAATTATATCCTTCATTCAACATGTGTGCCTCACGGAAAGAGAGTTACCCAATCACACGCAAACCACTTTTACATCACAACATGTGTGGTACAATAGAATTACACCTACTCTCACAAAGAATTCACATGCATCATGTCATAACCCATAAGCTTGCCCCTAGTGTTTTACTCCACTAATTTGAGGATGTATGAATGTAAGATCAAGTAGGACTTTGTAGGTTGCAATGTAACTCAGGTACAGGTAGGTACTATTATGGCCAGTAATAGTGACTATCTTTCCTAAGCGCTTTCAATACATCACGCCCTCATTACGAACTTCCTCTCTTTACTTCACATTTTTCTCTTTTCCTCTTCTATTTCCTCTTATGTTCCCCCTTAATTTAGGCACTTTTGACTTGTTAGTAAGGAGCTCTATAAATAACTTTTGCATTACTTTGTTTTCTACTCCTTAACAATGATCAACCACTTTCACAATAAGTGCACCTTGTCCTTTCTCAACTTCTACAACTTGCTACTTTTCATTTCTTTTCATTCTCCTCACTCCTTTACTCTTTCAGATTTCTCTTCTTCAAGCGCTTAAGAGCTTTGTATCAAATTCAAGGTTAATGAAGGAAAAGGATTAAGCTTATGTTGCAGCTATCAAAGAATAGGCTCAAGGCTCAATGGGGCTAACTAGGATTAATTTTTCAAGGTAGGTAAAACGAAGGATAAAAATTAGGTTCATTCAAAGAAATGCCTAAATCATCTTCCACAATTCACATCCTTCATTTCTCTTCATAATCACACCAGGCAAGTTCTAGACAATCCATAATTGCACAGAATGCTCAAAACCTTACACTCATTGCACATGCTCAATTCAAGACACATTCATGTACTCTACCAGCTAATCACAAGAATTCAAAATTAAGCTTCAATTATATTGAGTCAAATTCGAAGAGCCTAGTGTCTCAAACAAAGTTATAAACTGGCATGCTTCAACACTACACATACTTGCATCTTACCATCATATATAGCACATAAAAAGAACATCAAGCATCCATTAGCTACGACTTTCAAAACTCCGACATCTATCGACCATTTTCCTCAAGACGGTCGTCATCCATTCCATCGTCGGAAACAGTCCCTAACTACAGCTAAAACATTATATACAGACAAATAAAATAAAAATATTAAAAAAAATTTTATTCTTTCTGCTCAAAGACCCCCATCGGAAAAGAACCGAAAAAACCAACGGGGTGATGAAGTCATGCTTGACTCACAAAGATTTTTCAAATTTTTCCAATTTTTCACAAAAGCATTATATTCACCAAGAATTTGTTAAGCACAAAATTTTTAAATTTCCCCGAAATTTCCTCACCCCACACTTAAATCATGCTATGTCCTCTTAGCATCCAATTTACATTTTTCAGAGGTTGAGAAATACTCCCTGAGGCCTTTAAGCCTAGCTACAAGCATGTTTTTCCTCAACTTGCCGAAGTGGGTGTGTCTGACCCTACACTTTTCCTCTTCCATGCTTACTAGCTCTCTCCTCTGAGGGTACTAAGACTTCCCCTCTACCTCGCCTAACTTTCCACCAAAAACAAACAAAAATTGAAACATAACAAAAATCAAAATAAAAAATTAAAATTAAAAATTGTACCTGAGGTAACCTTGGGTTGCCTCAAGCAGCGCTCTTATTTTACGTCAGGCCCGACGTGGGACTTCCTTTCGTGACATCTCATACTCCGGGTTCTCTTCTTCGAGAACCATCTCCTTTTCTTTTGTTGTTTAGAGGAAAAGCTTCCACTCTGTTCCTCCCTTCCTCCAACTTCTTCTCAATTTGAAGCCCTCTATCAGACTTGGGCTGAACACTTGACATTGCCTTTGGCCGTGCACCCGTGGAATCCTCCACCCCACACTCATCCTCTGCCAACACACTAACTTGACAAAGGTTTCTGTAGTGTGCGGATGGGTTTATTTCTTGGTAGACACGGAAGGTTTCTTCTTCATCCTCGACCCTCATTTTCAGGGGTCCCTTCTTTCAAATCGATTACAGCTCCTCCGGTGCCAAGAATGGCCGCCCCAAGATTAGGGGGTACCTGGTCATCAACCCGAAAGTCTAAAACAATAAAATCAGCAGGTATAATAAATTTACCTACTTTGATGAGAAGGAATCCCTATGATTCCATCAGGTGTCACCTTCCGCGACTCTGTCAGTCAGCTGCGCATCAACCTTGTCGGCTCGGTTTTCCCAACCCCAAGGTGTTGAATAAGGATAGGGGCATTTAGATTAATCAAGGCCCCTAAATCACACAAAGCTTGGAGCACTTCAGTTTTACCAATTTGTATGGGGAGGGTAAAACTCCCGGGGTCTTTGAGCTTCTTTTGCATTTTGCTCAATACCATGTGACTGCATTCCTCACAAGGCTACAGCCTGACATCCACCAATCTAACTTTAGCTTGGCTATCACGCCCTTCAAGTATTTAGCATACTTGGGCATTCCTGCAAGACATCAATAAGAGGCAAATTTATGTGAAGTTCTTTGAAACTCTCAAAGAACTTTTGAAACATTCCTCCTCCTTGCTCTTGGTGAATCTCTCGAGGGAATGGTGGTGGTGTGGTCTTTAGGCTGGCTAGAAGGAGGGATTGTGCATTTTAAGGCTCAAACACTCTTTATTTTTGGCCTGTGGATGGTCCTCGGTCTTACCAACTCCAAAACTGCACCTCTTTTTCAACTCTCTTAGGTACTGCATCAGCTAACTGTCTTCCGCTTCTGAGACTGATGAAAATAATTGATCTGTCGGGGTTAGGATTTGCGTCGCTTGGTAATCCCCCTTGAGGCCTCATGTTTTGAGCAAATGCTATTTGACCCACTTGTTTTTCAAGATTGCAGGTATTACTTGCTGATTCATTAAGTCTGTTGCCATCATCGCCTGATTTTCTGCTAACTGATTCTGGGTCTCCATAATTTTCTGCAGTGTTTCCTCAATGCGGTTGCTACTATGCCCATCAATCTGCCTATTCTCATTGATACCGAAGTGTTGTTGAGGTTGCATAAAATTCTACTTTTTGATTTCCACCCCAAAAAGAATTTGGGTGGCCCTGTCAATTTCTGTTGGAGTTGTTTCCAAAATTCTGATTCCTTTGCACATTCCCAACAAAATTGACTGATTCCGGATTGGCTCCACAAGATTCTGCGTTGTGCCCATTATTACCACAAATTTCACACCAACCCTGAGCTCCGTTGAACCGCATTAACCTCGGCCTCGGTAAGGGCATACTCGCCTTATTGAACTGAGTCAACATTTGATGTTAGAACGAAGCTAACTGTATGCCAAGGCATTCAAACCATCTACTTCTGTCAACCCTTGATCTTCTTCCTGCCCTCTTGATGACTCGCTGTGCCACTGGATTTCCTTGAGTACCTTGCTCAACAAAGTGTACAACTCATCATACGTTTTCTCCAAGGCTTGCCACCCGATGCATAGTCTAGTAGTATTTTTGTGTGTGGGTCCAGACATTATACAAAGGTATGGGCCAGCACTTTATTTGATTGCTGATGATGGGGACAGTCTCTCAACAATGACTTGAATCTTTCCCTAAGCCATATAAGTTCTCAATGCTTTGCTTGAAATTGAGTATCTTACTGCAACTTTGCAATTTTGCCTAAAGGAAAGAATCTGATAAGCAACTTCTTAGCCAAGTCATTCCATGAAGTTATGGAGTTCGGTGGCTCAGCCTTCAGCCACTTTTTCGCCTCTCCCAATAATGAAAATGGGAAGAAGGTTAATCGGACATAATCTGTGGACACGCCGGTGGGGACAAACGTGTCACTTATCTCAAGAAAGCCTCAGAAGTGCTGCCGCGGGTCCTCATGTGTGCCGTTCCAGTGAACTGACCACTAGAATGTTACAACTGCACCATACCTGTCTAAGTTCAAAGTTCCCTCCAGGCTCTGGTTTACGGATACTAGAGGTCACATTCGCCGCTAGTGGGATTGCCACTTCGCGAACTGCCCACGCCATTGCTTCCGATGACAACTGTGCTTGCCTCGTAGGTGGTTGTTGTTGTACCTTTTCTTGAAGTCTCTTCAGCTTTTGCTCTAGAGCCATTTCCTTTTGCAAATGGATTTGACGCTCAGGTTCGCTAACGGTTCCACAAGCTCTCTATTTCTAGGCAAATGGCAGACAACCCGTCACCGCAACAGACGTACTAAACTATGCTTCTCAACACTTAAGGAAAATTTAAAATCACATAAAAATAGATAAGTTATCAAAACTTCGCCTAGTCCCCGGCAACGGCGCCAAAACTTGATCGCCACCCGCATCGCAGTGCCACAATTTGACGACTTTTTTTCACATCGAGCGTGTCAGCAAGTGTACGGGTCGTGCAAGTAATATATTGGCTCTTTTTAAGAACCGGATTGTCGAACCCACAGGGACTGGACCCATTCCTCTAACTATCCATTTCTAGTGTGATCTAAATACCTAAAGTGGTTATAGACATTTTCTTGTGGTGAAGAATAATTAAGTCTAAGTTTGGGTCAACGAAATATTCGAAAGTACTCTAGGAGCAACATAGAGTTAAAACCAATTAATCATGCGGGAAACTACGATTTGCAATGGAATAAGCATGGAACTATCAATTGTTATTTCACATACTTAGAATTGCATGTTCATGGTCTTTCGAGCCTCTAAACACGGCAATCTAGCCTCACCGCATCATTGTGAGCGAGGAGTTTAATTTCTAGTCGCGGGCAATCAATTATGTTGTGGTTTATGGGGAAACGATTAGGACTCTCGTACGTCTAACCATTAACTCAACTTAGCCTCACAACTACTTTGTTGAGTGGTGATGTGACATCCCAAGTTGGTCTTCATAACTCGTAGACAACTAAGCACGTGTGTTAGGTATATTTCTATCCAAACAATGCAATCCTCTCCCCGAGATTACAAGCATGCTCCCCACATTCTCATGTTCTGACCTAGGTAATGCCTTCTCAAGCTATTACCCATGCTAACAAATATGCTTTCATGGTGATCAATCATAAAAACAACCAACAACCAGAATGCAAAGATTGTAAAACAACAATCAATAACTTAATTCCAAAACAATTTCATAAAATCACAATCATAATCCATGGCTTCAACCCTAGAGGAAGGGTTCTAACCATTCATGTTCATAAAACTACACTAATCTACTATTAAACTACTCCTAAACTACATACTTACACGAGTTTGGTAGATGAGAAGGGAATTTGACAAACCCTAGCTGAGTTCTCCCACTTCTCCCTTCACTCCTAGGCAAAGCTTAGAATAAAATCGTGACCAAATGGAATTAGGAGCTAAGTGTCCTATTTATAGTAAATGGAGAACCTGCATAATTTGGCATAAAGTCGTGGTACGGCTCCGTGTCACGGAGGGTGTCAGAGCACTGCCTCCGTGACACGGAGGCATCACGAAAGTCACCGGAACAACACCCTAAAATCAGCCTCGGCAGCACCCTGCCGCGCTGGCAGCGTGGCACGCTGCTTGGGCAGCGCGTTGGCCTCTCTTGTCGCGCAGCCAGCCTGCCGTGGGCACGCTGCCAATGCACAGGTGGGCTGTTTTGTGCCTCCTCTTGCCGACGTTTGCGTGTTAATTCCGTTTCCAAGCCTCTACTTCACCAACTCATGGATTAGCTCCTCAAAAGTCATCAAAACCTACAAAACAAAGGCTAATCATGTTGGTTAGCACATATCTTCACATTTATATAAAATCACATGAAAATGTATAACATAACTTGGATAACAAGACTAATTTAAGTTGTAAAGCTTAATAATGGCATGATATTTTTGCCCGTGATCGTCAATAAAGAACCCAACTAGGTTGGGGCCGATTCCACAGAAAATATGTGTAAGATGTATTGAATGCTAGTATTTATGCTTTATACAATTATTTCCTAATGTGGGATTTTAAAGAAAGAATCAAGTAAGAAAGTGGTAAATTGTTGTTGTGATCAAGTTTATGCAATTAAATAGAAAAGTGTTTCCCATGGATCATAACAACTTTGGGGTTATTAAACTAGCGATCCATCCCAATACTTATCCTGCAGAATTGATAACATAGATTCATCCAAATGATTGATCCGTCTTTATTGATGAATATACTCAATCACTAGATTAGGTCTCTTGAGTGTTTTATCAACTATTATCAACTATTCCAATTAACTATCCCGCTAATCGCAGCTCGCCTATTCTATGAAACTTATAGTTCAAGGCTTTGTTGTTCTTCCTTTTTTCCTAATCTCTACTTCTAGGTTCAAGCAAGTAGAGAATTTGGGCATAACGTTGCACATCGTTAAGAAATATTTATGATGAAGTGATGAACAATACAAGCACGCCTTGGTTTAGAATCAGTTTATGTTAACCCTAGTTAGTTAATTCACCATGGTACCTACAACTCTAGTTGTAGAGATTTTAGCTTATTCATGATTGCAAGAAAAGAATTAAATCTCATGAAAGATAACATATTAACAACTTACAATAATGATTAAAGAAAACCAATTGACTATTGCACAATCAAAAGTATGATCAATTCAAGAACAATGAAAGAAATCTCAAAGCAATTCATGTATTTGATCTCCAAGTAATGTTAGGAAACCCAAGAAACACGATTAAAATAATAATGAATCAGTTCTCTCACAAAAATAACCTAAAAAGTATTTATATAAATAATCAGAAAACTTTCCTAAATTAATAGGACTCTGTCAAGCTAACTCATTCTGCATGAGTCGTAGCATGAAGCTACGAGTCGTGGCTTCCATCCGTAACATGCACTGAAGTCTTGAAATTGGTTAAGTCCTGGAGAAGGTACGACTCGTATAATGACACTATGAGTCATAGGTTGCTTGTCGTGGTCTAATCTTGTAAAGTCTCGGCATCCTCTGGAATTTGTCATGAGTCCATGGAACGGTCCTTACTTTATTATTATGACTCGAGGACTCTGTTCGCACACGAGACCTTCCAACTTGACATACTCACTAGATTTCACCAGCCCTTCGTACGAGCCGTATGATGTTGTCAAAATTGCATTCCATTCGTACTCAGAACTCGCAAGTGCAAGCTTCGACTCCTTTCCACGACCCCTTGGTATGGCTTGTACCAAGAGTCATACGTGACCCCAACACTTGTGCATATCTTCTAGTTGTCATCACGGCTGCATGGTACGCCTGTACTGAGGACTGCACTTGGCCCATTTTCTGCACTTTTCCCTCTCCTTTTCCGTAATTCAACTCCAAAACATTATTTGCTTGAAACAAAGTAAAAGCACCATGTATCCGTATAAATATACCTCCAAGACCAAGCATTTTTCCGGAGTTTTAATCATCGAAAGTGCTAAGCCCACAACACATCATGAGCATGAAGGGGTTGTTCACTGGTTTATTTGGTGAAGAGCCAAACCAGCACTTGATCAATTTAACTGAATCTCGATGGCTACGTATAGACAGGGGTGACACAAGAGGCTATTAGACTCATGTTATTTCCTTTTATGACCGATAGAGGATGCTACTCTATGGTTGAATGAGCTTCCAGATGAGTCTATCGCCACTTGGGTGGAACTGACTGTCGGTTTGTTAGAGAGGTTTTTCCCACCCTCAGGAATGATTCAGTTAAAGGATGAGATCAACAATTTCGTGACATTACTTAGAAGCCTTACATGAGGTGTGGCTGAGATTTAAAAAGGAGCTAAAGAGTGTCTCAATCACAAGCTTTCCAGAGGAAGTTCTTCTAGAGTAAGCCACAGTCACTAAGCACCCCAATAAAGCTATAGCAGATGGGATAGAAAAGGGTCTATGATGCTAAATTCATTTCGTAGAGACCAAGAATATCGGATAAGCATGGACAAAGACCAATAGGCATAGCACACCTGCCGATCTAGGCCAAAGTGCAATAAATTATTCTAGAGACATTGTAGTAAAGCAGCGGAAGAGAAAAAAAGAATGAGATCAGGATACGGGCCCATCTTTTTGCAACACCCCAACAATTTCTTAGACCAAACCCCAAACTTGGAATGAAAAATAAGAAAGAAACCAAATAAATTTTCTCAAAATGGCTCATTAGACGAGTCGCTGCTGTGAGACAATGACCCATTAATTCAGTCGTTAGTTGTCCAGTAGGTTCCTCCTCAGATTCAACGAGGTACAATGACCCGTCATTAGTAGTAGTGAGTCGTTGTGTTGCCCATAATGTAAAGTCCTGAATGTGATAAATAAAATGTGATAAAAAATTTCTTCCAAACAACGATCCGTACGACGAGTCATTGTTTGATATAACATTACATCCTAGGGAACCGTTAGAGAAAATCCAGAAACGGTTAGAAATCCCTCCAGTGACAACAGGTGAAAACAATGACCTTTTTTAGCTAATGGGTCGTTTCCTGGCTCTTCCATTGGGAGAAGTTTTAAAACCGGCTCAAACTTTCCACTAGCAATGATTAGAAGCAATGGCCTGTTCTACCCACCAATGATATCCTGTCATCCGTTGTGAGAATTCCATATAAGGAAAATTTTTAGTCTGAAAACAACGACTGCCACCAATAAGTCATGGTCACAACCAAAGACTCACTGTGAGGCTCATTGATCTAAACAAGAGATTTTTTGAAACGGTCACCTAGGGGCATTTTCTTGTAAAATCCTAAACTCCTAACTCCTAAACTACAGTGTTTTGGGGTACGGTTAGAGGGGAATTAAGAGATATAATCGGTGTTCTCCTCTCATTCTCACCCAAACATACAGGAACTGTACATAGAAACTCAGGAGGGTGTTTTAAGTTGCTTATATCTGGGTCGTCAAACCAGCTTATAAGCATTGTTTAACTTTTTGTAATTTGTAGTGTTTGGTTTTTAACAAAAGTGCTTAAAAAATTGAAAAGTTCTTTAAAAAGACAAAAGCCAAAAAATTGGTAAATACAAACTTTTATTTTTTTGGGTTTATAAGCCATTTTAGTTTGATCAAACTATTTACCTTTTTATCCATACAATATTTCTCTCTAATTTCAATAATACGCTCACTCAAATCTTTTGACAAATTTTTTTGTGCATATTCAAAAAAATAATTAAAACTCTGAAAAGATAAACACGAGAGAAAATCGAGGTAGTATTAACTCATTTAAATTATTATATTTGATTTTATAAATAAAAATAGAACTATACTCCTAATAAAATGTAAAGGGAGATTTGCCTAATTTATTCAAATTATATATTTTAAAAATAAAAATATTTTTATTTTTTTTATTTTTTTTATTTTTTTTATGTTTTATAAATTAATTAAATTTTAATTATTAAAATTAAACTTTAGAATAAAAATATCATAGTAATTCGTCTTTTATAGTCTTAAGAGCTCTAAGAGCATTTCATATTTACCCAAATAAGTGTTTAACAACACTTATGTACCAAATACATCAATAACTTTTTTCCAACTTCAGCACTTTTATCCAAACACATAACTGCTTATTTATAAAAATAAGTTTCAGCACTGCAAGTGTTTAATACTTATATTTAAAAGTCACTTTTAAGCTAAGCCAAACGGGCTTTCACAAGGCTTCGTGAGCAAGAGTTAGGTTCTCGCTTCTTCTCTAGATTTCCAAGAGTTTCCTCAAAGAATTCTTCTACAGATATGGATTTCAAAAAGGGTATCCTTTCACCCTTGTGCCCAAAATACCCATTGAACCCTAGCTTTCTTCGTTCCCTAGAAATAATGTCTTAGGGTTCTTGTTCAGTTATGAATGCCCTATTACTTCAACAATGTTTCTCTAGTCTCCTGTGATTTCTAGTATGTGATATTCATGATTTCACAGATTCAGTTTATTAATAATGCTTTTATGATAGATTTCCACATGATTCAAGTTTTCTTAGTTATATAAACATGTATTTTGCTTCTACATGGCTTTGAGTTAGCATGAATTCATATTTCACTCTTTGTGATTTTATCATGGTTTCAAGATAAGCATGTTGACAAAGATAATTAGTATTTTTAGGTTCTTTAGGCTATCATAATACTATCAGATAAAGTTTCGATTCTAGCTTTAAGAACACTAGTTCTTGAGCTATCTATAAATTATCAGTAAAACTTAATAATATGTATTTTTAGCATTGGCCGGGTCCATGGGCCGCCGTACCCAGGCCCGTAACCTGTGTGCCTCCGTAGGTTATTAGCCCGAATGGGGAATCGCTCTAGTGATCATATCGGGCCATGCCTTTAAACCCTAGCAAGGTATATTGGGTCCTATCGATGGAGCGTATGCATCGAACTTCACGGTTAGCTCCTGTGGTTATATGTCGGCACAGACTCTCCCATCATTCAGTATAGTTACAGTCTCAATCACAGTTGCATACTCAGTTTTTAGTACATGTGTATGACCCTTAAATCTGCCTTTTACCGGTACTTCTTAATACTATTTTCAGACTACTATTTAATAGCAAATTATTTATGTATCTTAGTAAGGGTCATAGTACTTCAGTTCATTTACGAATTTGCACAACTTTTTCAGATTATTTGTATGTTCCATATATTCTAGTTGCATATCTCGTATACTCAGACATTCAAAGCAGACTACATTTCTTGTGCTATACCATTTATGATATAGCTCAGGCTTCCATCAAAGAGAGCGGATTAGCTTTTCTTTTAGGCTTATTGCAGTAGAATTTGCATTGGAGAGTCCTCATCTTCCGAGTGACTAGGAGTTTTCATCTTTCAGTACTTGTCATTTTCAGTTTTAGTCTCAGACATTGAGTTAGCTACGGGTTTGTCCCAGCAACTCATCAATTTCTTTTTTAACAAGGCTTTCGATAGATATGTTAGTTTCTAATCTTGAGTCCTAGTATTTGAGCAAATGTCAGTAATTCAACATATGTTCTTTATTTATTCAGTATTTGGTTATTGTTTTTAAATAGTTTCCGCTTAATAGTCTTTTATAGTAGTCTAGCTACATAGAATTATACCATGCCATGGGTTTGCTTGGGGTCGCTTGTGATCCTAAGTACCGTGTCGCGTCCACGGTGCAAATTGGGCGAATGACAAACTTGGTATCAAAGCATCAGTTTAAGGTCCTAGGATGTCTGTAAAGCCACATAAAGTAGAGTCCCTTTCATGGGGTGATGCACGCCACACTTATTATGAGGAGGCTAAGAGGCGTTTTAGAAAATTCCCCTTTTCTCATGATTCTTTTCATGCCTAGGAGTTTAATCTCTAAAATATCCTCCTAACTCGGTGGCTCTACCCTTTTCAGCTGACAATGCCTCAAAGAGGAAAAGGAAAGAGGAATGGCTATAGCCAGCCAGGCCCAGCAGCCCTCAAGATTGATCAGGTGTCATATGTAGAGTTCCGGGATGCTATCCAAATGTTGCCACAGGTAAAGACCAAACTCAGTCAACTAGTAGGTCATCGTATTCATCAATGCAAATAGGTCTAAAGTCGCTACAGAGTCGAGGATTTACACCATGAATCCCAACATTTCATGGGTCTATGAGATGAGGACCCGCAGGAGTTCATTGATGAGGTTCAGAAGATCATCTAAATCATGGGTGTTAATGGTAGAAAGTGCAAACATGTCTTCTTGTAAATTAAAAGGAGTGGCTTAGATATGGTATAAGCAATGGAATGAGGGAAGGAGAAATGGTGCAGGTCCGATAGAGTGGAACGAGTTTGTGACTGCATTCCTGGTAGATTCTTTCCTCGAGAGTTACGGGAAGTTAAGGTCTCAGGAGTTGTTAACTTGAGGCAAAACGACATGACAATGTAGGAGTACGCATTAAAATTCACTCACTGTCAAGCATATCCTTAAATGCTGGTGGAGCTATGGCTCAGGCTGCCCAAGTTCATGAACAGAGTCCCAGACTTGGTGGTCAAGGAGTGCAGGATTGACATGCTTATCAATGAGATGGATATCTCCAGACTCATTATCCATGAACGCCAGATAGTGCAGAGTAACTGAAGGAGATAGAGAGGGAGAGGCGGGCACGACAAGTCGGGCTTGAGTATTTTAAGGAGGTCATGATAACGATACGCATAACGGGCATAACCCAAAGAGAACCTACAAAGGTCTCCACAAGCCACAAGGCTGCTACTAATATATTAAATCAAACTTTGTTACAATGAAGAGAAAGAACCCTCTTTATATAGAATCCTAGAAGGGGCTGGTCAAAGACTCAATTAAAGAAATTATGTCTCTAGGGACATAGAAGGCTGCCCAAACTTAGACCAATGTAGTCAACATAGATTAAAATAAAAAACTAAATGGCATTGAAAGCTGTGACAAACAAAGTCCTAGAAACTCAACATCTATAAAATAACTCTTAAATATTCTAGAAACTAATTAAAAATTACTATAATTTTTACTCTCATTGGGGATGATTTGGGCCCCATTTAATCTCCTTTGAACTTTAATTTGGGCCTCCAAATAGATGTAAGAGTTGAAGAAAATATTCTTCATTGGGCTTGCGATCTTTTTCCATCACAAGACACTTTTAATTAATTGCAGCCCATTTGAGTTTGTTCTTGAAATTTCTTATTTGATGAAGCTTTCAAATAATTATCCATGTCTTATGACATTGAGCAGCCATGGGATGCTATCATTTCCCTTCTTAAAGAATATTCGTCCTCGGATCTTGACATTGACTATATTTGCACCTTCATTGGATTTGAGCTTCTTTGGTTGTTATCATTCTCCCTCACTTAAAGAAGATTTTTCCTTAAAGATTGACCAGTCACCTACAACCAACATGATAAGCAAAATTAGTAGGAGGTAAACAAAAAAGTAGAGAAAGCATTTGGTAAAAGTAACACCAAGTAGTGACCATGCAACCACTTAACCCATTTAGTTCTTTTATGCACAAACACCCTTTTAATATCCAAGAATATTACACCATTTAAAAATAATGTAATTACCCACACGCTACAGTTAAAACACAATTCATAAGCTCAAACAATAGAGGATCATTAGCCAAATTTCAAAAGCATATGAATACCAGATAAACATACCATATTTGCTCTTGTTAAACAACTTAACCTCACCATTGGATATACCATAAACAAGATATGGATCAAAACAATTCTTTGAGAAGTGTCTTTGATTGAACCTGTAAAAAAGACTTTAGAACAAGATAAAGATACTAATAAGTTAGAAACCTGTGAGCATTTCTCCTTCTCTACACTTGAGCTATTACATTCATCATTTAGCTCAACATTCTCAACATCTATGGCTTCAAATGTTTCATGTGTCTCATTGCCTTTATTGGCAACTTCTCCAGTGATACTCTCAAACCATAACAGATTAGAGAACACTTTAAAGTCTCTTCAATTTCTTCCCACAATAAGTTATTGTACACTTTAAAACCCCGCCCAATGTTAGTTTCTTCTTCAAATGAGGTACTATGATCCTCTTCACAAGGTTCGTCCTCAAATTTCTGTATGGATTGAGGTATGATACTAAAACAAGCAGTGATTACAAATTGAAATCTAAATGCCAGATTCATTCTCTCAAATTTTCTTGGACTTGTTCACTCACATTATCCTGCACCTCTCTTTCATCACATTGTGTTAGATTGCTCACGAGAGAAACATAATCCAAAAAGGGAGATCACTTTCAATTTGAGTTATATCTTCACTTAAAAACTTGGCCTCAAGGAATTTGTGTACAAGTTCAGTGTCATTGTTCAAATAGATCAACAAGGTCACATTATGAGATAATCAAGGTCAAACTTGTCTTCAACTTGTAATTGCTTTCATAAATCATTAGCCTTTACACTTTCCAAATCCTCTTTAAAACTGAATTTTCTTACTTCATGCAATTGTTGTTCCAACTCTTCATTGATTTCTTCTTCATTAAACTGCACATATGGAACAGAAACAGTAGAAAAAGAATGAGTTAATTGGTTAGAGCTTGAATAAGAATTTCTCACACTAATGCACTCTATTATTTTAATCTTTTCATTTTTTTCATCACTCAAAATGCACTGGTTCATTCTATTTTACCTTTCAAACTCACATCACTCAATTCTTTCTGCTCATTCTTACTTTTTGACAACTCACTCTCTTCACTCATCACTTCCTCTCCTTTTTCCTCTCTTGACTTGTCAAGTTTCCCACCCTTACTTCTCTCTTTCTTTTATCTCTCATCCTTACTTTTATTTGGTGTGGAGAAGTTTGTCACTGCACTAGCTCCCATGTACTTCCCAAGAATCCTCCTCTTTATCCTTTGGAGGACTTCTAAGGTCAACTCTAATTTTAGGCTTCTCAAACCTGTTGTTATTTTTCCTCTTGCATTCCTTTTCCTTTTCAAAACACCTCATTGATCTTCTTACTCTTAATTGATCTTCTTGAATCTCCATAGGTGCCAAAGAAACAAGGGCAGTCTTTTGTCCATCATCTTTCACCAAGGAGTACCCTATTCTTTCTGATCATATGAAGCTTTTCTACAGAGATACCATGGCCTTCCCCAATAAGACATGACACGTGAATAAGGAACCACATCACACCAAACCTCATCCTTGTATCTCCCAAGGTTAAATTGCACCAGCACCTCTTCTTGTCCACCTTCACTCCATTGAAGGTGGGTGAAGCATGCTTAACACATGATAAACCCACCTTTTAACAAAGTAAGCAATTTACCAAGTTGTACAAATATTTCAACAATTTTAGTAGCACGCACATTAGACAATACTTCTATTCTAGTTTGAAAAATCATATTAACTCTCTCATGGCCTCTTCTAGGATTCTTTGCATCTGATTCTCAATCATACCCACTATAATCATCCATTTCTTTATTCCAATTGCTTTCAAAATCTATAGAAGACACGCTAAAAAAGGAGATTGTTAGTAGTAAAGTTGTTCACATGTACCACATGTATCTTGTAATGGTTTTCAACATCAAGACATCACACAATTAGAAGTAACTTCAAATAACTCACGACTCTTGCCTTTTACTCACTCAAAGTGATACTCCTTCTCAAAGTTCTTCATGAACCAACTCAAACATTTCAATACAAGTTCCAATGTTTGGTTCAGGAATGGAGTTTGGTACAAATAAAGAAAAGGACAGCAAAACTATAACAAACTGAAACAAAGGAAGTACATAATGAAAATAAAGAGAAAAGTATGAAAACATTTCACACAAAATTTTTAAATATGCACAAATCACTAGACTACACTAAGTATGAACAAATACTTAAAGTATCTAGCAAGAGAATAATATGAAACTAAATATAGTATATAAACACTTTCAAGAATACCAAGAACATATTCAATGAGCCTTTGAATCCAAAGAGCTACAATGACCTTTACAATCCCCAAGTGACTTTTGAGTTTTTGTTGACCAAATTCAAAGAACCTTCAAAATCAAATGAGATTTTCAATAGATTTTGATCAGATTTTTAATAAATCAAAGTCACCAAATCAGGTAAAAAGTGAAGAATAAACCATGAACAAGTGAAGAATACTAGAAATTGTTAGTTCACGTCACTATTCACTTTGAGAAAATAATTATTTTTGACTTTTTGGGGGTTACCGTTCACGCTACAAGAATCCTTTTTTCTGATTTTTGTAGTTTTCTATGATTCAAACTCGTAGATCAGAGTATAAGAATATCCAACCATCCAAAGCTTTATTTACCACTTGATAATGACATGGACAATGGTAGACTCTAAAATTAGAAGATTAGAAAGGGGGAAGGAGTTTATTCTTGAAAAGAGAAGAAACAAGAAATAGTGAATCAATTAAGAAGAAGTAGAAGAAGAAAAGGGGGAGGGAAATCAAACAAGGAATCTTACCATTGAAGAAATCCATGTTATGGTTCAAAGTAGGGCAAAAAGGGCATAACCCAAAGAGAACCTACAAAGGTCTCCACAAGCCACAAAACTGCTACTAATATATTAAATAAAACTTAGTTACAATAAAGAGAAAGAACCCCTTTATATAAAATTCTAGAAGGGGTTGGTCAAAGACTCAATTAAAGAAATTATGTTCCCTAGGGACATAAAAGGCTGCCCACACTTAAACCAATGTAGTCAACATAGATTAAACAAAATACTAAATGGTATTGAAAGCCGCCACACACAAAGTCCTAGAAACTCAACATCAATAAAACAGCTCTTAAATATTCTAAAAACTAATTAAAAGTTACTGTAATATTTTCTCTCATTGGGGATGACTTGGGCTCCATTCCATCTCCATTTGAGCTTTAATTTGGGCCTCCAAATAGATGTAAGAGTTGAAGAAAATATCTTAATTGGGCTTGAGATCTTCTTCCATCACAAGACACTTTTTAATAGCTAATTACAGTCTATTTGAGTTTGTCTATAAATTTCTTGTTTGATGAAGCCTTCAAATCCTTATCCATATCTTTTAATGACATTGAGCTGCCATGGATGCTATCAGGTCAGGTAGTGGAAATCGCCCCCAGCAGAAATAGAGACCTCCAGCACCCTTATCAGCCAGTGCTCCTTCTTCCAGGCCCAACAAAGATCAGAGGGGTGGAGCATCAGGCTCCCAGTCTCAGAGCCATGTCTCCAGCCGCCACACTTTTCTAGTTTGTTCTAAGTGTGGTAAGAAATATCCGGGTGAGTGTCGTCTGGACAAAGAGGGTTGTTTTGGTTGTGGCCAATTGGGTAAAAGGTTGAGAGATTGCCTATCACCGGAATGAGGGAAGGCCCAGTCCACCACATCGGCAACTCTGCCAGGTCATTCAACTCAGTAAGATACTATCTCAGCTACGGGTGACTATCAGCGCTAAAACTGCTTCTATTCCATATCCTCCCATCAAGACCAGGAGAACTCACCTAATGTACTCACTGGTATGTTATGTTTCTTTCAAATAGATGTGTATGCTTTAGTAGATCCAGGATCCAAAATTTCTTTCGTGACTCCTTAATTCCCGTCCAGTTTGATATTAGTCCAGAAATTCTCTCAAAGCCATTTTCAGTCTCTACTCCGGTTGGTGAGTCAGTTAGAGCTAGCCGGGTGTATAGAGATTGTCCGGTCACAGTGTTGCATATAGCCACCTCAGTTGATCTAGTAGATTTAGATATGGTCGATTTTGACCTCATCCTTGGCATGGACTGGTTATATTCTTGTTATGGCTCAATTGACTGCAGAACCAGGGTTGTTAGATTCTAGTTTTCTAACGAACCAGTCCTAGAAAGGAAGGGTAGTACTTCAACTCCTAAGGGTCAATTCATATCATACCTTAAGGCTAGAAAAATGATCTCAAAGGGGTGCATCTATTACCTAGTTAGGGTTAAGGATTCTAGTTTCGATATCCCGACACTTCAGTCAGTTTCAGTTGTAAATGAGTTCTCAAATGTGTTTCCCAAAAATCTTCCTGAATTTCCTCCTAAGAGGGAAATAGACTTCGGCATAGAACTTCTTCTAGATACCCAGCCTATCTTAATTCCTCCATACAAAATGGCTCTAGTTGAGCTTAAGGAGTTAATAGAACAGTTGAAAGACCTTCTAGATAATGCTTCATCAGACCTAACATCTCTCCATGGGGTGCCCCAGTCCTATTCTATGAAAGAAAGACAGTCACATAGAATGTGCAGCAACTACCGGCAGTTGAACAAGGTAACGGTCAAGAATATGTATCCTCTACCCAGGATTAATGACTTGCTCGACCAACTTCATGGAGCTAGTTTTTTCTCCAATGTAGATCTCAGATCAGGATACCACCAGCTCAGGGTCAGAGAATGTGACATTTTGAAAACAGCCTTCAAAACTCCGCATGGTCACTAGAAATTCATAGTTATATCTTTTGGACTAACCAATACTCCTGCATATTTCATGGATCTGATGAATAGGGTATTCTAGTCACACCTGGACATGTTCATTATTGTCTTTATGGATGATATTCTAGTTTACTTCAAAAAAGTGATAGAGCATGCAAACCATTTGAGAATAGTTTTGCAGACTCTCAAGGACCAGCAGTTGTTCTCTAAATTTAGCAAGTATGAATTTTGGTTGAAATCTGTTGCATTCCTTGGTCATGTGGTCTCCAGTGTGGCTATTCAGGTAGATCCTCAAAAGATAGCGGCAGTCAAGGACCGGCCAAGACCCACCTCTCTGTCAGACATCAGGAGTTCTATGGGCCTAGCCGGTTATTATAGATGGTTCATAGAAGGATTCTCCTCCATTCCCTCTCCTTTGGCTAGACTAACTCAAAAGAAGGCGAAGTTTCAATGGTTTGATGAATGTGAGAAGTGTTTTCAGGAGTTGAAGACTCGAGTCACTACAACCCCAGTTTTGACTCTGCCTGAAGGATCAGATGGATTCGTGATCTATTGTGCTGCCTCCATAGTTGGCCTTGGTTGTGTTCTGATGTGGCACGGTAAAGTCATAGCTTATGCTTCCAGATAGCTCAAGGTTCATGAGAAGAACTATCCAACTCACAATCTTGAATTGGCAGTGGTGGTATTTTCCTTGAAGATTTGGAGGTATTACCTTTATGGAGTTCATGTGGATGTCTTTACTGACCAAAAGAGCCTATAGTATGTGTTCAGTCAGAAGGACCTGAATATGCATTAGAGAAGGTGGTTGGATTTGTTAAAAGACTACGATATGAGTGTGTTGTATCACCTAAGTAAGGCCAATATAGTGACTGATTCCCTTAGTAGAATTTGTATGGGGAGTGTTTCTTATGTAGAGGAGGATATAAAGGAGCTGGCAAAGGATATTCACAGACTGGCTTGGTTAGGGGTCCAGTTGGTTGATTCAGTAGAAGGAGCAGTTGCAGTCCAGAACTAGTCAGAATCCTCCTCGGTGGTGGAGGTTAAAATAAAGTAGGATGAAGACCCAATTCTACTCAAGTTGAAGGAAGTAGTCTTAAGGAAAGAGGTGGAGGCATTCTCCAAAGGGGGAGGTGGTGTGCTCCATTACCAGGGAAGGTTATGTGTTCCTAATGTAGATGATTTGAGACAACGGATACTAACGGAAGCTCACAGCACCAGGTACTCTATCTACCCAGGTGCCACCAAGATGTACCGTGATCTATGGGAAGTCTACTTGTGGAATGGCATGAAGAAGGACATTGCAGAATTTATGGCTATGTGTCCAAATTACAAATAGGTCAAGGTTAAACATCAAAGACCTGGGGTATGACTCAGGATACTAGCATTCCTACTTGGAAGTGGTAACAAGTGAACATGGATTTAATTACAAGTCTACCTCGTACGCGCCAATAGCATGACTCTATTTGGGTGGTTGTAGACCAAAGACTAAGTCAACACATTTCCTACCAATTAAGACCACAGACTCAGCAGAGGATTATGTTAGACTATACATTTGGGAAGTAGTCAGACAGCCTGGAGTTCCCTTGTCCATCATTTCAGATTGGGGTACTTAGTTCACCTCGCACTTCTAGAAGTCATTTCAGAAAGGACTTGGTATTCAGGTCAAACTTAACACAGCTTTTCACCCGCAGACAGATGGCCAGGTTGAGAAAACTATTTAGACTTTTGAGGATATGTTGAGAGCTTGCACGATCGATTTCAAGGGCAGTTGGGATGATCATCTATCTCTCATCGAGTTTTCATACAATAATAGTTACCACTCCAGTATTTAGATGGCCCTGTTCGAGGAATTATATGGTAGGAGGTGTAGATCTCCTATAGGATGGTTTGAGGTTGGTGAAGCTATCTTAATAGGACCTGATTCAGTACATGAGGCCATGCAGAAGGTTCAGTTTATCAGGGAATGACTGAAAACAGCTCAAAGCTGACAGAAATCGTATGCAGATGTAAGGAGAAGGGAGTTGGAGTTTGCTATGGATGGTTGGGTATATCTGAAAATTTCACATATGAAAGGAGTGATGAGGTTCAGGAAGAAAGGAAAACTGAATCCTAGATATGCTGGTCATTATAGAATTCTGAGATGCATTGGCAATGTTTCTTATGAGCCGGATTTTCCTGTGGAGTTATCATCGGTGCACCCAATCTTCCATATTTCCTTTCTGAAGAAATGCATCGGTGATCTGACCTCAGTAGTTCCTTTAGAGAGCATTGGTGTAAAGGATAGTCTCTCTTACAAAGAAGTTTCAGTTCAGATTATAGACCGTTAGGTTAGTAAGCTGAGGGACAAGGAGGTCATTTCAGTAAAGGTTTTATGGAGGAACCAGCTAGTTGAGGAATCTATATGAGAATTAGAAGCAGATATGATGGCTAAATACCCTCACCTATTCCCTTCCAACTTAACTTCTGCATCAGGTACTAAATTCCTCCTCAGTACTCTATTCAATTCCATACTAATCATCTCTATTCATGTTTTTAGTATGCGCCCTAGTTGTATGAATTTAGTTAGTATGTCTATCTCAGTGGGGAGTCAATCACTCCATCAGTAATCAGTTTATAGTCTTCATTTCTGGATTGCAGCTCCTTCCCCAGTCTTTTAGCTTATTTAGCATTCATTTAGGGATAAATGTTCCCAAGGAGGAGATATTTTAACACCCCATCAGTTTCTTAGACCAAACCCTAGAAATGGAATGAAAAACCAGAAACAAATCAAAAAGAAATTCTCAAAACGACTCGTCAAACAAGTCATTCTCAAAGACAACAACCCGTTAAGTCAGTCGTTAGTTATCCAGTAGGTTCCTTCCTCAGATTCAACGAGTGGTACAATGACCCAACGTTAGTGGTAATGAGTCATTATGTTGCCCATTCTATCAAGTCCAGAATATGACGACGGGTGGAAACAACGAGCTGTTGTCTCAGCTAATGGGTCATTCTATCCGACTGTTGGGAGGAGTCCAGAAACTATTCAAACTTTCCCTAGTGGCAAAAATTAAAAATAATGACCCGTTGTACCTACCAACGATTCATTGTGTCATCCGATTGTGAGAATTCTAGAGAAGGGAAATTTCTAGTTCGAAAATAACGACTGCCACCAGCGAGTCGTGTTCAGAACCAACGACTCGCTGTGAGGCCCGTTGGATCTGGACAGTTAGATTTTCAAAATGGTTACCCATGGACATTTTTGTAAAATGCTAAGCTTTAACTCCTAAACTACGTCATTTTGGGGTAAGGTTAGAGGGAAATTAAGGGCTATAATCGATGTTCTCCTCTCGTTCTCTCCCAAACTTACAGGAACAGTACATAGAAACTCAGACATGGCTTCTTAGGGCAAGAGTTAGGATTCTGCTTCTTCTATAGATTTCCAAGAGTTTCCTCAGAGGATTATTCTATAGGTATGTGGGATTTCAACAAGGGTATCCTTTCACCCTTGTGCCCAAAATACCCAGTGAACCTTAGCTTTCTTTCAAGTTCCCTAGAAATCATGTCTTAGGGTTCTTGCTCAGTTATGAATTCCCTTATTACTTCAATGTTCCTCCAGTCTCCTGTGATTTCTAGTATGTGATATTCATGATTTTACAAATTCAGTTATAAATGATACTTTATGACAGATTTCCACATGATTCAATTTTAATTATATAAACATGTATTTTGCTTCTATATGGCTTTGAATTAGCATGACATATTTCAATATTTATGATTTTATCATGGTTTCAGTATACAAATGTTGAAAGCATAATCAGTATTTTCAGGTTCTTTAGGCTATAAGAATACTATCAGATAAAGTTTCTGACTTAGCTTTAAGAACACTAGTTTTTTGAGCTATCTATAAATTATCAGTAAACTTTTCATTGGGAGTAGATTTTAGCACCGAGCTAGTTTAGGGTTCAGCGTAACCAGGGCCCAGAACTACATGCCACCGTTGGTTATTAGCCCTAATGGGTATAATTTTAGTGATCACATCAGTCATGCCTTTATACCCTGGCAAGGTATATTGGATCCTATCGATGGGGCGTATACGTCGAACTCCACGGTTAGCTCTCGTAGTTATATGTCGGTCAATAGACTCTTCGATCATTCAGTATAGTTACAGTCTCAGTCACAGTTACAGACTCATTTTTATTACATGTACATGACCCTTAAATCAATTTTATTGGTACTTTTAATATGTATTTTTCAAACTACTATTTCATATCAATATTTATGTATCTTAAGTAAGGGTCATGGTACTTCAGTTCAATTATGCATTTGAGCACAACTTTTTAGATTATCAGTATGTTCTATATATTCCAGTTGCATATCTCATATACTCAGTACATTCAAAGTACTGAGCACATATTTCTTGTACTATATCATTTTATGATATAGGCTCAGGCTCTCAGACTCAGCAGCGGGGTTAGCTTCTCTTTCAGGCTTATTGCAGCAGAGTTCCATTAGTGAATCCTCATCTTCCTAGGATCGGAGTTTTCATCTTCAGCACTTGTCATTTTTAGTTTTAGTTTCATAAATTAGAGTTAGCTGGGGGGTTTTCCCAATAACTCATCAGTTTTCTTTTAGAACGCTTTCAAATAGGATATGTTAGTTCTAACTTGAGTTCCAGTATTTGAGAAAATGTTAGTAATTTATCAGATGCACTTTATTTATTTAGTATTTGGTTATTGTTTTTAAACAGCTTCCGCTTAATAGTCTTTTACATCAGTTTAGTCATTATAGAATTATTCCATGCCATGGGTTTTCTTGGGGTCACTTGTGATTCTAAGTACCGTGTCGCATCTAGGGTGCAGATTCGGGGCATGACAATCTCAACACCCAATTATAACTGATCACCAAGCACCTAACAACAATAAACTCACAAAAGGTGAATGTGGTGAATGCTCAAGAAAAGGGGCTCAGGTATGACTATTACTACCCTGATATATGAAAGAGAAGGCTAATTTTGTCGATAATCAGGGGGATCTCTGGGCCAACACCCAAGGATCTAGCTAAGACTTTTTGCATCAAGGCCAAGGAAATTAAGATCAAAACTACTATGGCAATAACAATGATGACTGAGTTTAGAGATAGAGTCCAAGAAAACTGGCAGAATCAAGATGGACAGAAAAATGATAGGAATGGACATATGTTCCACCTAGGGCAAGAGAGCAAGTTGCGAATGACTCCAGCAGTGCGAGGATGGAAGATATGACGAGCAAGATGCTGAAGAAGCTTGACTCTACCAAACTGCGAATTAAAGATATGCGCGGAGAATTATTGAGTTTAAGTTAGCTAGTGGATTCACATTCTACATCCATTAAGTAGTTGGAGCATCAGATAGGGAAAGTTTCTACAACACTTAATTAGAGACAGAAACGGTTCCTGCCAAGTGATACAGTTCCAAACCCTAGGTATGAGGGCCATTGCATGGCCATCACTACTAGGAGAAAGATTGTGCTAGAAGAGGAGCCCACTATAGACAGGGGTGCTGCAATAGAGAAAGAATTTGCAGAACTAAAAAGACAAATCCCTCAGCAGAGTAAGAAGAAGGCCAAAGAGAGTAAGTTGCAAAAATTTATGGCCCTTCTAAAGCAGCTTTCGATAAACATTCCCTTGATTGAGGCTTTTAAGAAAATTTTTAGCTATGCAAAGTGGATGAAAGATCTAGTGACAAGAAAAAAGGTGGTAAGCGTTGAACTGATAGAGAAAAATTGCAACGCCTTAGTCAACACTCCTTAGCTTTGAAGAAGGAGGATCCCAGGGATTTTACTAGTCCATGTACGGTGTGGTCCTTTAACTTTAAATAGGCTCTGTTTTTCCTACGTATGAGTATAAATTTGATGTCGCTCGCCATATTCAAGAAGATGGGTCGGGAGAACCCAAACGAACATCAATGTGGCTACTCATGGTCGACTGCACAATGAAGATACTCGTGGGCATGCTAACTGATGTCCTTGTAAATGTAGATGATTTCATCTTTCCGGTGGACTTTTTCATTCTGAATCGTGAAGTCAATTTTGACATCCCCATCATACTGAGGCATCCACTTTAGGAAACTACAAGGGCATTAGTTGATACGGAACGAGCTGAGCTCAAGTTTCAATTTAATGGTGAGGAAGTCATGTTAAAGGTTTTCCAAAATTCAAAAATGCCAAATAACTTGAGGGTCATATTTGTTATTAATGTTATGGATGAGGAGTGCCACCCAAGTAAGATTGAGTATCTTGATGAAGCCTGAGTAATCAAGTTACCTGCATTGTGTCGCAACATAAATCAGGAGCTACTTGGGAGGAAACCCCAAGGTAATTTAGTTTTTAATTTTTATTTTTTAGAGTTGATTTACTTGTTCAAGTGTGCAGGAATTTTATCATAATTATCAAAGAAAAATTGGAGCATAACGATTGAAAATGAAGCGCGAACAAGTAGTCCAAGCATAGCAATCCGCGACATGGAGACCAGTCCCCCCGTAGAGGTCCGTGACACAGAGCAAGGACTATGTACTGGAGTCCTTGACATGAAGCTAGACCTCCACAGGGAGGTCCGTGATGCGGAGGAGGCTACCCAAGCAAAAAATCTAGAAAAATGTGGGTCAACCCGACCCGAGGAGGCATTTTTAAAAGCAAAACCTAAAAATTTCTCCTCATTCATCTCAAATCCACATCGCACACCCTATATTCTCTCAAAAATTTCTCCCAAATGTCATCTTTTTTCCAAAATCTTCCAAATTTATTCATACAAATCATAAAAGACTTCATTTTTCTTGAATTTCACCAAATAATGGCTCCTAAACCTAGCCAAGGAAAAGGTGTGGCTTCTTCAAGCTAATGTCCAAAGAGCAAGAATGGTTCAAGAGGCACCAACGAAGGATGCTAGAATGCCACAACAACCACCAAGGCGATATGGACTCTGATGGGTCATGGAGCAAGAAGGTAAAAATGGTTAAAAGAGCATAAAGAGTCTAAATATTCTCATGAATTGTGCATTGATAGAGATAGTCTAGCTTCAAAATTCCCTCACATGATTGAAAGAATACATACTCTTGGGGTAGATTTTTTGTTCACTGACCCCGGAGAATCTAATTTAAATTTTGTGAGGGAGTTTTTGGCCAATTGGGAGCCGAAGGAGAGGACTAACCAAGAAAACGTAAGAGGGCAAAATGTGAATTTTATGCCCACTGCTTTAAATAGATTACTTCGTACTCCTAATGTTGATCAACAACCGATGAAAGACCTTCTCTTAGGGCCAGCATACAGAGAAATCTAACATACTCTTAGTGGCCCTAGATTGGTAGCATGATGGACCTGACATCAACAGTTCGGGTATCACAAGACTTTTCATTATGCACACATGAGCAAGGAGGCAAGAATGTGATTAAAAATTATTAGTGGTTGTTTGGTGCCTGAAAAACATGTGATACATGTGACTAGGGTGAGAGATTGTCTGGTATTTGCTTTAATAACTAGGAGGCTAATAAATATTGGAATGGTTATTAAAGATGTCTTGAGGCGAACGAGGGTGAAGAAGGGACAAAGATTTAGTTTTGGGGTCTCCTGACCCGATTTCTGAGAGTTCAGCAGATTGAGGAGAAGGTGGTCGACTATAGACCATGGTATGACCCAAAGGGATCAGGCTAGATGTGACAAAGACAAAGGATCCCAAGGGTATACATGGTCCAGTGTTGTCCATCAGAGAGCACAATGCGCGCATTGATATTATTTTGAGTCACTTGTATGGCATGCAAATGCTTCAGCTAAGGATGAGTGGAGTGATTGAGGAGCAGCTACAGCAGCTAAACATAGACTATCCATTGAGCGAGCATTCTAGATCTCTTTGCAGAGATGGGCCAGAGTTTGAGGATCCCTTTTATGATGATGATGCCACTAATGATGAGAAGGCTCAAGTTGACTCTAATTTGGAGTCTATGGTGATGATGGAGAGGATTCAGAGATAGGGGAAGCTGCTTATGCCTCCACAGACGATGAGGACTAGGCCCAAGGAGTTCTTCTTTCACCCTTATTACTTATGTTTTATTATTTTAGCACTGAAGATAGTGATATTGATTAAGTGTGGGGTGGGAGAAGTGAACCTTCTTCTTCCATGTATGCCTTAATTGCTAAATTTGCTCATGGTGGTCCTTGATTTTTTTGAGATGTATGACTTGAGACCTGCTAGCTTGTAGTATTTTTGTTATGTTTTGTTTTTTCTTTTATTTAGGTTTCCCCAGTTTTTGTTTTTGGTACTTTTCTGGTGGATAGTCCCTTAGAACCGACTAGAGGGTCTAGATTTTTTTTAGTCATAGTCATGACTTTTCCCTATGATTGATGGATGATGACCATCTTAGGAAAAAATTAGTCACTGGTAGAAGAGCAAGAACTTGTATCCTTATGAATTCTACGTGCTTCACTCAGGATATCATTAAGACTTTGTATTATTCACTCAAAAATGCATGAAAAAGTAGAAACACTTAGACTTTTGGAACTTGACTACTATGCTTGAAAATTGGGCTTAATAATGTGAGACATTCAATATGGATATGCGTGTTTATATAATCTTGATTTCCATTATTGAACCATTTATGTCATTGTGTGTGTGAGATATTTTGTATACTCCATGCTTGCAATTTTATATCTAGAACTTATCTGGTGTGTGTTCTAAGAGAAATGAGAATGTTGAATTTAGGAAGTGATATAGGCATTTCTTTGATAACTTTTTTGTATCCCCTTTTTACCTACCTTGATGTAATTATCCTAGTGAGACATTTTGATCCTTAGCCTATTCTTTTGATAGTCATATTAAAAGATTAATCCCTTTTGTTCTCTTAATCTTTATTTGATCCAAATGTCTCCCAGAGCACCTTGATTGAAAATTTTGCATAAAAGGAGAATAAGTGGAGAAGAGAAAGAGAGGGAAAAGGCAAAAGTGTGGAAATCAGAAGGAAAGAAAAGGGTGAAAAATACAAAACAAGAAGGGTGATGTTAGTGGGAAAAGAAAAAGAAAAAGAGTTTGAAAAATGAAAGAATGAATCAAGAATGAAAATAAGAGAAAATTGAATGAGCTTATTGTCAAAACCTTCGTACTAGTCACCTATATTGCAAAGTAAAAACAAAAGGGAGGAATAAGGAGAAAAATATGGAGATTGAAGAATGTGCTAAACAAGTCAAAGAGTTGTGAAGTATTAAAGTACTTAGGGAGATCAGTCACTATCTTGGTCAAATAGTTCCTACCCATCTCTTAGCCTACATTACAACCATTTTAAGTCCTAATTGATCTTAGATTCGATGTTCTATATTAGTGGAGTATTGACACTAAGGGAAAGCCTATGAGTTCTCTTTTGCATGCATGTTGAGTTCTTGGGAGAGTGAGCAATATTGTTCTATCTATGCCCAAGTCAAAATTGTTATATATATCTTGTGAGTGAAAGGGCATCTCTCCAAATAGTGAGGGGCATTAGTGGTAATATTTTGGTGTATCTTTTATTGCTAAATTGCATATGTTCAAGTTGGCCCAAATATTTCTTGTTGAGTTAGTTCTAAAAAATAAATGATATCAACCCCTGACCTTTGAATGTTGCTCTTATATACATATTGAGTGGATTGTTGGAGCTTGATTGACTAGTCTAACGAACCTGAGTATAAGTAGGCCGGTTCGTAAGGTGAATTTTGTGGTTGAACTTGAGTGGGGAAGTAGTAGATTGTTTGAGACGAACAATAATTTAAGTGTGGAGTGGTGATGTTGGGCATATTTACGCATTTATTAACCATATTTCGCCCATACTTTGCTATGTATTGAGAATAAATTAGGTGTGATTGCTTGAATTTTATATAATAATTGTGAAAAAGAGCTTACATACATAATTAAATGTTTGTAGGGATAAAAGTAGAGAATTTAGACTTATATGAGGCTTAAAAGAGCAAGTGTTTCCATGTCAAAATCAAAAGGGACAAGTGTCACAGCAAAAGCAAAGGTTGGCATCGCGCAGGCACATCAGCGCACTGTCCTATGCGATGTGGAGCAGTATCAGTGCAAGGGATAGCGCAATGCAGTGCCAGAATGGCATATGGGATGGCGCAACATGGACCAAGGTGTTCGAAGTTGAAGCTGCAAAGTCCAATCCCAGTCCAATTAGGAACAGATGCAGATTTATTCTACTATTATATATTCTTTGATTATTATTATTGTAAGTGTGAAAAACATTATTCCATACAATTATTGAAGCAAAAAACATCAAGTTCTTGTGATTCTATTTAGGTTTCAAGATTTGTCAAACAATTTCATATTATTGTATGTATTTCATCATGACTTCTTATATATCTTATGTTATTATTTCTCCAAGCATGAGCGGCTAATCTTTTTAGCTAGGATTGTGGGAACTATGATGGATTAACGGAAGTAGGTAAAAGAAAATAGTGATTCTTGAATGGTGAATTGAGTGGATTGTTATTCTCTTTGTTTGAATTAGTTTTAGCGGTTGAAAATGTTGAAATGTTCCCATATTATCAACTTGCTCGACCAAACAGGTTGAAGTTGGGGAAAGAGAATAACAATGGGAATTTGAGGCTACCAACCCTCATCTAATTAACTTGAGCTCTAACCGAGGCTAGTTAATCCAAGACATATGACGAGGGCAAAATATGAGGATTTAGAGTGAAATTCATTTATGTAGGTTGAGAGACGTTAGATTGAACTTAATCGTCAGTCTTATACAAAATTCACCAGGATAGTCACTAATAAAATAAGCCTACTACAATATAAAATCATGGGGAATATAGTCCTAGTTTCTTCTCATAAATTCGATAACAACAAACTCTTTGCTTAAAAATTACTTTTTTTAATTGCAATCTCCCTTCCGAAATATTGACTACCGGTTGATTTAATCATCATCAACATATTATTTTTAACCTATTCTCTATGGGATCGGCTCCAACCTAGTTGGGTTACTATATTTATCAGCGACCGCTTTTATATTTTATTGCAAAGTGTCATTTGGGCATAATAAAAACCTTTAGATGATGAAGAACCAAATAATATTACAAACAACCATAACAACACAAACCCAAAAATTAGCTATGTCAATTTACTTAAACCAGTTACAAAAATAAATATGTATATTAAGGTTCCTCCAAAACCGGTGATTATGGTATAAGGAGAGACAAATATAACACAGAAATCATTGGAAGTGCAGAACTTGATAATGTAGGAAAACCAATAATTTGCAGTAATAGGTGAATTCTCGTATGGAAAACCAGATATCAAATAATTAAGAAATACCATACCAGGACAATGTGGAATTAAAAGGGAAAGCAACATTGGGTTATTAGACAACAAACATGTATTGACAAGGCTTACATTATTAGAAAATTACGTGCAACTATTATCAACACTAGCATTCTATCTAATAAAGTTAAAGAGGTGTATTGGCAGATGAGGACACTAAAGTGAGATCCATGGTTTAATCCTAAACAAGAAACAATGATAGCAGTAGCATGGATGTCATTACCAAATCAACCATCGAACTTCTTCGCAAGAGACGTAGTATTCTCAATAGAGGTGGCAGTGAGAGGACCTTTAAGAGTGGACATGGTCATGAGAAATCAAACGAGACCTAGTTATGTTGAAGTCAAAGTGAAAGTTGATCTTATTATAAAACTACCACAAAGAATTAGAATTAGTGAAGAAGATGATAGAATGGGTACAATAAAATCAAAGTGGATTCAAGTCAAATATGATTACATACCCAAGTATTGTAAAGAATGTTGTCTATAGGGACATGAAAAAAGAGACTGTTAGAATATACACCCAGAATTACATGAGGAAAACAAATAGGAATGAATACAAAAGTAAAGGAGATTACGAATGGGGAAGCACGGGCTGATTAAAAAAGCATTTAATGGTAAGCATTTTGGAGATCGGGAGAATAAATAGAAATGGATGGTTAGAAGAAGCAAGCACAAGAAAGATAAACAATGGAGAATCACAGGAGAAGGAGAAGTTAGCACAAATAATCCCTTTGATATACTACAGAAAAAGGAAACAAAAGAAGAATCTCAGGAAGAAGAAAAGAACAACAATGGGGAAATAGATACCAGAAAGGGAGAGGAAAAGTGCAAAGACATAAGAAAAATTGAAGAAAAAGAGAAAGAAGAACATAACAAAAATATTAACATAGAAAATAACTTTATAAGGGAAGATTCAGAATCTCACAGCAAGGAGAAAAAACTTCAAAGAAGAATAGAGAGGAAGCTAACAAAGGGAGGAAAGCAAAGCTAAAGCTAACAGCTGAATAGATAATGAATAGCAGGAACCAACAGAATCACAAGGGCTGCTTTTCTAGGACCTCGGTTTACATGCTTACTATTACTTTTTGTCTACTTATTTCCTAAGGGAGGAATGTGTAACAAATAACAATGTAAAATGACAAGTGAATGAGAGTAGAATATTTGTTAAAGTTGGTTGTAATCAATGAGTGAAGTGACTAGGATTGTATTCCCCATGATTTCATAACAATGCAAGATTATCGTAACAGTGATCTATCCTGGTGTTTAGCATGAAAAATTGATAAGCTAATTAACCTAAATGGTTGGTACACTAAATAGATAATTATCACTACACAACTNTAGTGACTAGATCCTCCCTAATGTTTTTCGTGACATGCCTTACAAATAGATAATTATCACTACACAACTTGGTCCATTTAGGGGTGTGTACTTTCCTAACCCTTACCTTTGATCTGATATTAGTTATTCCCTGACAAGGTCAATCTATTAGATGAGGGTTGATAGCCTCAAATTTCTGTTGTTAATTCTTTTTCTCATTCATAACCCCTTTGGTCCGGTGAGTAAGAATCATGCGAGTTTTAACTTTCGCGACTATTAAGAATCAATTAAAATGAAGGAAAGAACAATACATGCATAAATCTCGTTTAAGAATCACTAAGTACTTTGACTACGTTTGTTAAATCATCATGATTCCCACAATCCTAGTTATGGGATTTAGCTACTCATGCTAACGAATTATAATTAACAATTGTATAAGAAATCATAACTATAAACTTACAAGAATTTGTATAAGAAGGAGAAAAATTGGTAGTTCTACTAGTGACAATGTCACGACCCGAGTGTACACCCTGGAGTGATACGGTACTTAGGGCCACAAGTGGCCACAAGTGACCACAAGCTAACCCATGGTATAGCATACTACTAAAACTCTGAATACTTAATGAAATTGATAAGTGAAAGCTTCATAAGAAATAACTGAACAAAATACCTTTAAGCTAAACAATATATCTGATAACACATTGAATTACTAACTTTTTCTAAAAGCCATCCAAGAACTAATGAGTTGCTGGGACAAGCCCCCAGCTAACTCTAAAGTCTGAACTGAAATATAAAAATATAATAGTCTTAAAAAGAAACTCCAGCCCTAGGCAAATGAGGACTCACCACTGAACTCTGTTGATTTTCGCCGAAGAAAGACTAGTGATGATGCTAAGACTGAGAACATGCGCCTATATCATAAGACGGTATAGCATAGAAAGTATATATCAGTACTTTAAATATATTGAGTAAGCGAGATATGAAGTAAATATAAATATAAGACAGCTATATCTCGGCTGTAAAAACACAGTCTCAAGCCATCAAGGCCAAGCAGCAAACCTATAAAAGAAAACAGCTATCCCAGCAATATAACAATAAAGGGATCCTATATTGGCCAACAAGACCACCATGTTGTCTAGTCATAACAGAAGGAAAGCAGCCAATATTCATGTTATGGACAACAAGGCTGCTAACTAAAAAGCTAAACTAGGCCCCACACAGCCAATACAGAAAATATAACATACATAGGCCCCACACGGCCAATAACAACCAATAATTGAGAACTATAGTCCGGAAGCATGTAAGAGTGGAATAGTGGTCGAGACAGGGCCCCGACCTACCCAAAAGTTATACAACAAAAAGAGCAAACCTTTCTAACTATAATCTCTGGAGAAAAGTAGCCGACTGAACTGCTAACCCTGGCTAATAGCTAAGAAGTTCCTGAACCACGTATATCCACACCTGTAGGCAAGTATGCAGCGCCCCAT
>JACEIK010002297.1:106307-124795 GCA_018107945.1 Datura stramonium
ATCTATAGCAGCTAATCACAATATACCTATTCACAACTTGCTTACAAGGACATAGGTCATATCACTATATGACGGGAATAACTTGCTGAAGAGGTTATCCTTAACGTACCTCAAATGCCGATTCACGTCCACCCAAATATTTCCAACCTGTAGCCGACAATGCCACTAAATTACAGCCTTACGCTAAGAGAATAAGCTATTTTCAGTACTAAGACTCATCAAATAACGATATCTTTCAAAAATATTAACTATAACTCAACTTCATTCAATTCGGTCGAAAACTCACAAATTCTCGAGAGTTTAGAAGGTAGAAATGCTTACCTATCACTTGTAGCTGCTCAGGACTCAATTAAAAGTGATTTATACAACTTTTACCCAGCGGGGATCCGGTACTCCGAGAGAATTTCCAAGAAATAACTCCATAGGATGTTCCTCGTAGTCTTGGAACTCATTATCCAAGACGAATTCGCATTTTGAAGGAGTTTAGCGTCATAATTCGGTGAAAAACGGATGAAATTAATGCTTATTCTCTCTTTTATGTCGAGGGGAAATATTATAAATGACTTAATCAAATCATGAAGGGACTTGTACATAATTGAGGCGGTGGCAGAGGGGCGCGACGCACCGGCCAGTGTGCGGGAGTGGCCTGCGCGGCACGGCGACCAGTGCACCCAGCCTCCGGCCCCGACCTCCTATCCGCTTGATACCATGCTCGTATACTCATCCCCTAGACCTTTTCCAAATGCATCGTACACCAAAACTCTCAACATACGTACGTACATATCGGTTAAAAGATAGGAGCTTATGGGGTGTAACATCATCCCTTCTTTAGGAACATTCATCCTTGAATGTAATCTTAAGCTTAAGAGACTCACTTCCTTTAACTATTGCCAGAAAAATTTCTCCAGGGTCTCCTTTTTAATATTGAATATCCAAAAACCTAAAATGTAGAAAAGTCCAATATAGGCATCTCACAGGATGCTACAAGAAATGATACAATGTAGCTCCATAACATAAAAACGAACAACTAAACAATACTGATGATATAGCAACAAAACAATAACTGAGAAACAATCTCACCTTAACTACACAATCTGAGTCAAGCCTGAAATAAATGAGGATATCTAGATCTCATGTCATCCTCAGCTTCCCAAGTCATCTCCTCTACATTTTGTTCCTCCATAGGACTTTAACGGAGGATACATCTTTAGTTCTTAATCTGCAAACCTGCCGATCTAATATAGCAACTGGAGTCTCTTCATAGGACAATTCTTCATTAACTTGAACATCCTCAACTGGAACAACCCGAGACGGGTCTTCTATGCACTTCTGTAGCATTAACACATGGAAGACTGGATGAACGAATTCTAGTCCTGAAGGCAACTCTAACTCATTAGCTACTCGGCCTATCCTGCGAAGTATCCGATATGGCCCAATGAACCTAGGGCTAAGCCTGCCCTTTTTGCCAAATATGATAACACCCTTCATAGGTGAAACCTTAAGGAATACCCAACCATCAACATCAAACTCTTAATTCTCTACGCCACATATCGGAATAGGACTTCTGATGACTCTGGGTTGTTAGCAATCGTTCCTTGATAAGTTCACATTTTCTTCTGATTGATGTATCATATCAGGTCCAATCAACCCTGATTCCCCTACTTCAAACCATCCTATGGGGGACCTACATTTCCGTCCATATAAAGCCTCATATGGTGCCATCTGAATATAAGAATGATAATTGTTATTGTACGCAAACTCGATAAGAGGTAGATGCTCGTCCCAACTCCCTTCAAAGTCTAGCACACACGCCCGTAGATATCCTCGAGCATCTGAATGGTGCACTCTGCTTGACTGTTTGTCTAGGGATAGAAAGTTGTACTCAAGTTAACCTGCGTCACCAAACCCTTCTGAAATGACTTCCAAAATCTAGTTGTAAAATGTGCCCCTTTGTCAAAAATAATAGATGTTAGGACATCGTGCAATCAGACTATCTCTTTAATATAAAACTCAGCATAATCTTTGACCAAAAACATAGTCCTGATTGGCAAGAAATAGGTTGATTTCGTCAACCTGTCGACAATGAACCAAAAATTCAAATTTACGCCTGGTGCGAGGTAACCCTGTCACAAAGTCCATATTAATTGCTTCCCATTTCCACATAGGTACAGCTATCTCCTGAGTTAGTCTGCCAGGTTTTTGATGTTCAGCTTTTACCTGCTGGCAATTAGGACACTATGCTACAAACATAGCTACACCTTTCGTCATTCTAGGCCACCAGTATATCTTCTTTATATCATGGTACATCATTTTCAAGCCTGGGTGAAGAGAGTAACGAGAATAATGTACCTCAAGCATGATCTGTTGGTGAAGCCCTGCTACATTTGGAATGCAGAGTCAACCTCTAAACCTTAGGACACCGTCTCCTATTAACTCAAAGGCCGATAGTTCACCCTGCTGAACCTTGTCTTCACTGTACTAGACTAGGGTCCTTGTACTGTCGCTCCTTTACCTTTACACCTAGAGATGATACTATTGTATTCTGAATGACAACTATTATCCTCTGAATCCACTACCCAGACTGCTATATTGGCTAACTGATGCAGTTCTCGAGCCATTTCTTGTTGTTCTGGTCTCAAATATGCTAGGCTGCCCATAGATCTGCAGCTAAGGGTATCGGCTACAATATTAGCTTTTCCTGGGTGATATAGGATGTTCACGTTGTAGTCTTTTAGCAATTCTAGCCAACGATGTTGCCGCAAATTCAACTGTTTATGCGTGAAGATATATTGGAGGCTTTTGTGATCAGTAAAGATATCTACATGAACACCATATAAGTAGTGCCTCCAGATTTTCAGAGCATGAACGACTGCCACCAATTATAAATCACGGGTGGGGTAATTCTTTCATGCTCCCTTAGCTGCCTCGAAGCATAGACAATCACCTTGCCATGTTGCATCAGAACACACCCTAACCCAATGCCTGAAGCATCACAGTATACGACATAACCCTCTGAACCTTCCGGTAAGGCTAATATTGGTGCAGATGTCAATCTATTTTTGAGCTCCTGCAAACTCTACTCACAAGCCTCAGTCCAGTGGAATTTAGTTTCTTTCTAAGTCAATTTGGTCAATGGCTCTAATAAGGTAGAGAATCCTTCCACAAACCTTCTGTAGTACCCGGCTAACCCCAGGAAACTAAGAACCTCGGTTGGAGTCGTGGGTCTAGGGCAGGTCTTTACTACCTCGATTTTCTGTGAGTCAACCTGGGTACCTGCATCTGACACAATATGGCCCAAGAAAGCTACAGAATTTAACCAGAACTCACATTTCAAGAACTTCACATATGGCTATCTTTGAGAATCTAGAGTACCGTCGCAAATGATCTCCGTGTTTAGCTTCTAAGCAGGAATAAACTAGAATATCATCAATAAACATTATGATAAACATATCTAAATATGGCCAAAAGATGTTGTTCATCAAATCCATAAATACTTCTGGGGCATTCGTCAATCCAAAGGACATGACCAAGAATTCAAAATGACCATACCTAGTCCTGAAGGTTGTCTTCAGAATATCTTTCTCCTGGACTCGTACCTCATGATACCCTAATCTTAAGTTGACCTTGGAGAAATATTTCGCCCCCTGCAGCTGATCAAACAAATCATTTATCCTTGAAAGGGGATATTTATTCTTAATAGTAACTTTATTCAACTGCCGATAATCTATACATATTTGTAGGGAGCCATCTTTATTCCTCACAAAGAGAATTAGTGTACCCCACGGCGAAGCAGTAGGCCTGATAAAACCCTTATCTAACAAGTCTTCCAACTGCTCCTTCCACTCCTTCAATTCGGAAGGAGCCATTCGATATGGAGGGATAGATATAGGTTGTGTACCTGGTGGCAGGTTGATAGAGAAATCGATCTCAAGCTCTGAGGGAATACCAGAAAGCTCATCCGGGAATACATCTGAAAATTCACTAACCACAGAAATGGACTGAAGAGCCGGGGATTCTACTTGCATATCCCGAACCCTAACAAATAATAAATATAGCCCTTCGTTATCAGCTTCCTCTCCCGAAGATAGGATATGAACCTACCTTTTGGCATAGCTGCATTGCCTTTCCATTCTCGCACTACCTCCCCTGGAAAGTGAAATCGGAAGGTCCTGGTCCAACACTCCACATTGGCATAACATGGTGTTAGCCAATCCATACCCATAATTACATCAAAGTCAATCATTTCTAGCTCCACTAGATCGGCTAAGACACCGATCTCTTAGCAATAATACAGTCACCGATGGGTGTCGACACCGATGGGTGTAGACACCGAGAGTGGTCTCTGAAGCAATTCTGGTATTATACCAAATTTCCATGCTACTAACACAGTAACATAAGACAAGGTAGAACCTCAATCTATTAAAGCATAAATCAGGTGAGAACAAATATCCAGCATACCTGTCACAACATCCGGTGACAAATCTGACTCTTGTCGCCCTGGTAGGGCGTACGTATGATCCAAACCACTACCAGAACTAGATACCCCTAATCTACCTCTGCCTCTGCTGGCTGGAGCTGAGGGTCTGCATGCTGCCGAAGGTGTTGGAACATGTGATCCTACTGACCACCTGTTCCGCTGGTCCCCGTCACCCTTATCTTTGGTCGGACAATCCCTCATCATACGACCCTCTTTACCACAAGTATAACAACCATTAAAGCCATATCTACACCTCCCAAAATGTCATCGACTGCTAATGCTACAACGCGGTACAGCGGGCCTGCTCTAATCTGATCCCCTCAGCTGCTGGGAACCTGACACTCACGAACTCTCGTTGAGAACTTGACTGTCCGTGATGATCGGATCTACCGCCCTGCTGTTGTTGGGGTGAAGGTCTGGGTGGCCTACCTAATATCTACGGCCTAGGTCTGCCCTGAAATTCTGTATGCATATCAGTGGGTTTGGCCGTCCAACGTTGTTCCTGATTCACTCTTTCTACCTCATGTTGATGGCCCCTAATCCCTTAAATGTTTTGAGCAAAAGCCTAAATGCATTCAATGTCCATATCCTCCCATAAGGTAGCTATAACACAGGTTTCCACATATTCTAAAAGAAGCTCTATGATGAACCGGTGTACCCTGGATGGCATAGTATCCACAAATGCTGGCGCATATCTTTCTAAAGAGTCAAACCTTATTGCGTACTCTTGAACACTCATTGAACCTTTCTCCAGGTGCAGGAACTGATCCACCTAGGCCTGTCAGATTTGTCAAGGCAAATAGTGATCTATGAGGGCCTCTGAAAAAGTGGACCAAGTCGGAGGGGGTACGTCTCTGCCTTGGGACCTCTCCCAACTCCCGTACCACAACACAGCTATGTCTCATAGTCGAAATACTGCCAACTCGACTAACTCTAGGGACGTAGCATGCATCACCCTAAATATCCTCTACAACTGATCCAGAAAGTCCTGAGGGTCCTCTCCGTAGTCTATCCCCATGAATTGCAAAGGACTCAGGGCAAGAAATTCTCGGACCCTTGAACTTCCGGGTCTTCCAATAGATTTAGGAAAACTGGTACCACTGGATAGCGCTGAGCGGCCATCATCAGAGCCAACATATAAACCGCACTCCTAACCTCCTGATCTGATGGTATAAGAATAATTGGGAGTGGTGCTAACGTATATGTTGCCCTGGGGGCTCCTGGCGTGGCGGAGAATGATGGGGAGATCGAGATGATGTCTCCCTATCGTCCTCAGGTTGGGCTAGCTCTGAAGGTGGCATTCTACTAGTGCCCTCTCCTGCCGCGGTATCTAGCTCCCGACCCGTCGTGATCTGTCATGCATCGGGCATTTGCTCTGTAGGTAAGCAGAATAACATAAGCTTAGGGACTCACCCTATACAACATAGCTTTATAGCACAACTTGAGAAGGGAGTGTAACCACGCTATCATGCCTCATAGCCGCTTGCCTATAGAATGTGGCACAACACACCCATAGACAAGACTCTATTAGACACGGCTTGTAAACTCCCTAGGATACGATGTTGCTCTGATACCAAGTTGTTCATGCCCCACCTTGGGGGACATGACTGGCACCTAATGCCACACTGGGACCTGGGCTGACCTAGCAGGGCAAATGTACCTCTGGTGCCTGCCATCAACTCAAAATCAAGAAAACAAATAGCTATATCTCAGTTATAAACACAACCTCATGCCGAAAAGGCCACGCAGCAAACCTTTAAAAGAAAACATCTACCCCAGCAACATAACAATAAAGGGATCCTATGCGGGCCAACAAGACCACCATGCTGTCTTGTCATAAAAGAAGGAAAACAGGCAGACCGACAAGGATGCTAACTAAATAGCTAAATTAGGCCCCATACGGACAACACGCAAAACATAACATACATAGGCTCCACAAGTACAAAAACAACCAACAACTGAGAACTATAGTTCGCAAGCCTCTAAGAGTGGAATAGTGGTCGGGTTAGGGCCCCCACCTACCCAAAAGTTGTACAACAAAAAGAGCAAATCTTTCTAACTATCAACTCCGGAGAAAAAGAGCCGACTGAACTGCTAACCCTGGCTGATAGCTAAGAAGGTCCTGAACCATATCTATCCGCACCTGCAAGCAATATGTAGTGCCTCATAGATAGGCGTCAGTATAATATGTATCAAATATATAAGGCAGTGATGAAAATGACTTAATAGAGCTGATAAAGAAGCGAAAGTAATCAACAAGAAGGATAAGAGTTATAACCTGAATAGCCTCACAACATGAAGTATAACTAACAAGTAAGTATACAAACAAGAACCTTACCTAGCCCCCATAATCTTGAAAGGTACAATCAGCACAGAATAACCTACCTGGGCCCCCATAAGCTCTAGTAAGTGCAATTCAATCTATATACCCCTAACCGGGTCAATATGATGCAATAGGAAACTACAGCCAACCTAGCTAGCCTCTGGATATGCAACTGAGCCCGCTGGGCTCTTGTAGCTGTGTTTGAGCCCTCTGGGCTCCTATAACTGCACCCTAGGCACACAAGGCTCGACGAAGGGTCAGTGATGTCGTTATGGCATAGAAGAAGTCCATTCATGGATGGACTGTAATATGGACTTATAGGCTTGAATATAGTCCTGTCAGAAATCACATAGCTCCTCTGAGCAATCTATAGCCCCGTAGGCAATGACACAGCTAGCAACCCTGAGGTTGGTCAATGGAAGGCTATTTTAGGTGGGGTCAGTCCCAACTGAAATACCATACTTTAGTCTCAATCTATCTATAGCATCTAATCACAATATACCTGTTCACAACTTGCTTACAAGGACATAGGTCATTTCACTATACGACGGGAATAACTTGTCGAAGAGGTTAGCCTTAACATATCTCAAATGCCGATTCTCGTTCAACCAAATATTTCCAACCTGTAGCCGACAATCCCACGAAATTATAGCCCTACGTTGAGAGAATAAGGCTATGTTTAATACTAAAACTCGACAAATAATGATATCTTTCAATAATATTAACTATAACTCAACTTTGTTCAATTCGATCAAAAACTCACAAATTCCTGAGAGTTTAGAAGGTAAAAATGCTTACCTATCACTTGTAGCTGCTTAGGACTCAATTAAAAGTGATTTCTACAACTTTTACTCGGCGGGGTTCTGGTACTCTGAGCGAATTTCCAAGAAATAACTCCGCAAGGACATTTCTTGTAAGCCTAAAACTCGTTATCCAAGACGAATTCACGTTTGGATGGAGTTTAGCAGCATAATTCAGCGAAAAACGAATGAAAGTAACACTTATTTTCTTTTTATTGTCGAGTGGAAATATTAGAAATGACTTAATCAAATCATGAAGGGACTTATNACAAAATCTGTAATGTGATTCTGGAAGCACATATTAGAAATGACTTAATCAAATCATGAAGGGACTTATATATAATTGAGGCGGTGGTGGGAGGGGGGAGCGCGGGCCAGTGCGTGTGGAGAGGCCTGTACGGCGCAGCGCCCAGTGCGCCAGCCTCTAGCCCCGGCCTCCTATCGCTCGATGTTGTGCTCATATACTCATCCCTCAAGCTCTTTTTTGTATGCGTCGTACCCCAAAAATCTCAACATATGTACACATGCATCAGTTAAATGATAGGAACTTACACGGTGTAACACTTAAGACTTAAGTCAGGACTACTTGTCTGGAAGTGTCTAGAGAGTCTAACGACCTGGAAGTAACTATGTTCCAAGACTCTTCAAGGCTTCTTTATCTGAAAGTGTCGTAATGGACTAAGGAACAAATGACAAACTGATAACTGGTACTACTGAGGTTACTGAGTTCATAAAGACTAAAATTACTCAAACTAATCAGCTACCATTTCTATAGAACACTGAGTTTACTGAGTGTTAACTGAGACACTAAGAATGGGTAAGTCAAAGACTAACTTCTAATCATTCATCTGTACAAACATTGGTAATTTTTAAAAGGAACTATTCCGACAAACAATATTCATGTTTGAATTCTCAATTATGCAAGTCCAATTTAAATTCACATATGTAGATTTGGGATAAAATACATACTGGAAGAAATGGAATACCAAGCATGAATTACAACTTATAATAATCTAGGAAAAAATCAAGAATTATCACAACAAGGAATTCATAAGCTATCTGAAGGAAAACCCTAGTTTTGATATTCTATAGGGCTGGAACTAAGGAGATTACTGTAAAGAATTTGGGACACAAGGGTGAGAGAAATTCCCTTGCTGGAATCCCACATATCTGTAGTAGAATCCCTGATAAAATCCTTGAGAAATTTTGAGAAGAAAAGGTGTAACCCTTGTTCTTGCCAAGCAGTTCCTGTCTGAGTTCTTACGTACTGTCTTTGAGAATTGAGGAGAGAATGAGAAAAATGTTCGATCAACTCCCTAAATCCCCTTCAAAATGTACCCCAAACAATGTAGTTTAGTCATTAAAATAATAGGGTTTTACAAAAATGCCCCTGAAATAGTTATTAAAAATTTCTACTCGTCAAGTGGTACGACTCAACCTACGAATCGTACCATGATCCTCGACCCGTACCTTCACTCTTGGTTAGGGACCCTGCTCCATACCATTTCTCTGAAGTTTTCCATGGAAGCATTCTAAGATCTGTACAAGCATCCTACGAGTCATATCTCAGTCCGTGATTTCCTCCTAAACACTCCTCTTATTCAACTCCTGACTCAGTGTACGGTCTATACTAGCCTACCACGAGTGGTAACATGTACTCGTGATTCCTCCAATCACACGTACTATTTTCCTCCAACCTTCCTATTACTAGTCCAGGTACGGCTCATACTATGATCGTACGAGTCATATTTTGACTCATACAAAGGTTTTCTTCTCAGTTTTCTGCATGATCAAGTTTTAAATCTAGAGGCTAGTCTCATAAATTTCTTGGGTGTTATAATATCTTCCCCTAAGGAACATTCATCCTCGAATGAAGGCTAAATAAATTTAAATACTGGGGAGAAAGAGCTAAAATTCCACACTAAAAGCTATAAACTGACTATTGAAGGAGTGACTGACTCCCAACTAAGGTGAACATACTAACCAGGCTTATGCAACTAGGGTGCACATTTAAAACATGAATAAAGCTAATGAGTATGGAACTTAATAGAGTATTAAGGAAAAATTTTAGTACCTAATACTGAAGCTAAGCTGGAAGGGAATAAGTAAGGATATTTATCCATCATGTCTGCTTCTACTTCCCACGTAGCTCCCTTAACTAGATGGTTCCTCCATAAAATCTTTACTGAAGTGACCTCCTTATTTCTCAGCTTACGAACCTGACGATCTAGGATCTGAACCAGAACTTCTTCGTAAGAGAGGTTGTCCTTTACACCAACACTTTCTAGAGGCACTATTGAGGTCGGGTCACTGATGTATTTCTTTAACATGGACACATGGAAGACTGGATGCACCGATGCTAACCCCTTAGGCAACTCTAGTTTGTAAGTCACATTGCCAATACGTCTCATGATTCTATAAGGGACAATATACCTGGGACTGAGTTTTCCTTTCTTTCCGAATCTTATCACCCCTTTCATAGGTGAAATTTTTAGGTATACCCAATCACCCACAGCGAACTCCAACTCTCTTCTTATTACATCTGCATATGATTTATGCCGGCTTTGAGCTGTTTTTAGACATTCCTTGATAAGTTGAACCTTCTGCATGGCCTCATGTACTGAATTCATACCTATCAAGGTAGTTTCACCAACCTCAAACCACCCTATAAGAGATATGCACCTCCTACCGTATAATGCCTCTAAAGGGGCCATTTGAATACTGGAATAGTAGCTGTCATTATATGCAAACTCAATGAGAAGTAGATGATCATCCCAACTGCCGTTAAAGTCAATCTCGCAAGCCCTTAACATATCTTCCAAAGTCTATATAGTTTGCTCGGCCTGGCCATCTATTTGTGGATGGAAATTTGTGTTGAGCTTGACTTGAGTATCAAGTCCTTTCTGTAATGACTTTCAGAAGTGCGAGGTGAATTGAGCACCCCTATTTGAGATGATAGATAAGGAAATTCCATGAAGTATGACTAACTCCTGGATGTATAGTCTAGCATAATTCTCTGCTGAATTTGTGGTTTTAACTGGCAGGAAATATGTTGACTTAGTCATCCGGTCCTTGACCACCCAAATTGAATCGTACTGTCGGTGAATGCGAGGTAAACCCATGATAAAGTCCATATTCACTTCTTCCCACTTTAAAGTGGGAATACTGATAACTTGAGTCATACCCCTAGATTTCTAATGTTCAACTTTGACATGTTGGCAGCTTGGACACTTAGCTACAAATTATGCAATGTCCTTCTTCATGTCATTCCACCAGTAGATTTTTCGTAGATCACGGTACATCTTGGTGGCACCTGGGTGGATAGAATATCTAGATATTTGGGCTTCATTTAGTATCCACCACCTCAAATCGTCTACCTTTGGAATACACAATCTGCCCTAGTAACAGAGCACCCTATCTCCCCCTTTGGAGAAAGCTTCCACCTCTTTTCTTAGAACTACCTCCTTCAACTTGTAGAATAGGGTCCTCATCCTTCTTGGACTTAACCTCTACCACCAGCGAGGATTCTAACCCACTCTGGATTACCACTCCGCCATCAGATGAATTAACTAATTGTACCCCTAACCGAGCCAATTTGTGAATATCCTTTGCTAGCTCTTTTTTACCTTCTTCAACATTAGAAACACTTCCCATAGATATTTTGTTGAGGGAGTCTGCCACTACATTGGCCTTGCCTAGGTGATATAACACACTCATGTCATAATCCTTCAATAACTCTAGCCATCTTCTCGGATGAAGATTCAATTCTCTAGAAAAGCATGTCTTAGGGTTTCAATTCTACGGGTGAATTCTCCTATGATTAGTCATGCCCTCAAGACCCTCACGATTAATAACTATGAATGTACATGATTCTGCTCTCAATTTCATAATTTATGTCTATGATATAATCTTATCATGATTTTAGGCTCATCCATGATTTAGCATTATTTTCAAAAATATGCTCCATTTGACATACATGATTTTTTCATGATCTCAGTGTACATGATTTATGTTATGTCTTCAGTCTATGAATTTCATGAATTCAGTATGATCAACATGTTTATGGTTCTTTAGACTCTCAAGCCTCTTGCTAGATAAAGTAGCCCTGACTAATCTTAGAACATCAGTTTTAATCCCTCAGTATTAGTATGTTCATGGTCTTTTAGGCTCTTCACTCTTGCTAGATAAAGTGGTTCCAGCTAGTCTTAGGACAATAGTTTCAAATTATCAGTTTATATATATCCTTATGTTCAGTTGGGAGTAATACTTAGCACTAAGTAGGTCGGGTTTCCAGCACACGCAGGTCTTAGAACTATGTGCCACCGTAGGATAAGAGATTCTTGATAGTAAAGAATGTTTCCCTTAGCCCGAGAGATATGAGATCCTCGCAACTAAGAGTGTCTCCCTTGCCTCAATAGGCTCATGCAGGGTTCGTCGTTAGTTGAGATTGTCTCCTTGAACATATGAGTGATATCACGCTAGTCAAGGTATGAAACATTTCCAACCGGGGTTACAAGTCGGGCTCCATAAGGCTCACATTGGTGTTTTTCGGTTAATAGGCTCTCTCATAGTATAGTTTTCAGTTTATGATTACAAATTCAATTTCAGTGCATGTACATGGCCCTAAAATTAGTTTTACTCGTATTTTATTGACTATTTTCAAACTAGTATATCATGTCAGTATTTATGTGTCACACCCCAAACCCGGAGAGGCATGACTACACCTAGTGCCACCATTGATATGAGCATATACGACATCCAAAACCTAAAACAAAGGCCAAAACCAATAAGGTTTGGCAACAAAACAAGTATAAAATCAAAATAAGATGGAAGACTATAGCGGAAGTTGGCTCATCTGACCAATCAAAAATAAATAAAATAGGCTATCACGACCACGAAATGGAAAACAATCTATATAACAAGGACCACCTGGCCTACAATAATGACACTACACTCACAGCAAATGTCTACAAGTCTCTAAGAATATAATAAAAATCCATTGTCCGGGACAGGGCCCCACACTACCAATAATTCATCCTCTGGCAACTTCAAAAGACCTGGAGCATACCGGCTCAGCTGGAACTCCACTCAGCAACCAAGAACTCGATCTACCAGCCCACCATCACTTGTAGGCATGAATGCAGTACCCCGACTAAGGCGCTAGTACAATAATGTACCAAGTATGAAAGGCAGAAACAACTGGAAGACTTATATTAGAGATCAATAGATATACCGAATATCACAGGGGAGAAACTCAACTTAAATAAACACATAAAACCTACCTGGTCCCCATATGCCTGGAAACTACAAGCAAACACACAAACAGAACCTACCTAGCCCCCATAAGCCAGGAAAGTCCAAAAGTAAACAACAGTAAGTGGCACCTAGCCGACACATCTCACCTGTCACGCCTCTAGACCTTTCAACGGCCTCAGCTAACCCCAGTCAACATCTAGCATCTACTGTTATCAAATTACAAATAACATAAACAACAACCACAATATGATGCCAAGAAAATCAAAAGTAAACACCAGTCAGTCAACATCATCAAACAAGCACTGTCAGACCCCGTCTCGGCTATGCATAGTTAGTAGAGCTCCATCCATTTGGGAAAGCCAATCGCGATGCCAGGAAGGCTCAAAACAGACATATACGGTGCTATGGAGGCATGTACCTCTCCATACGTCTTGAATGTCTCATAACGGCCTTATGGGAGGCAAACTCAACTCAACCATAGGCAAAATGTTCTACCCCTTAAACTAAACTCTGCGGCCGGACCTACTCTCAGCATTGGGTATCCACGAATTCCAAGGGCCTCAGCATACACAAAAACACATAATCACACAGTCACAATATTCACAATCAATAAAAATGAAATACACGTTCAAACAGTCTATAACCAGCTCTCAAACCCCACCAACCGACAATTACAACATATTATTTTTCTGGCACATCTAGCCATCCACCGATGAGTGACTAACTGTTCTAAGGATCACCAACCAAACCATTCTATAACGAAGCTTTACAAGAATCCCACAAGCCACTATACTCACCACTAACAACAATGGACATAGCCAAAACAACCCAAGTGTCACCACGGCTGTCAACATGCCATCGATACGGCCGGCATGACCGCCGATTCAAAAAATGACACAAAAGATCATCGTGTAAGTCAACCTTAACCACTATAAACTCTAATTAACTTGTCAATAACATCACCTAATTTTATACACACAAACATCCCATAACTTGTTACAATAACCACATGGTCTTTTGACATGAGCCTAATAATGCCATAACTACGATTCTTTGCACTCAAGCTTGAGAAGCAAAAAAAAACCTTCACCTTATACCCATTTATCATTATGTGAACAGCAGCACAAGAGTCAAATAACAATATAACACAAAGCTTCACAAAACAGTCAACGCACACGTCAATACCAATGACAACGGCTACGGAATTCATGCCGACAAACTGAGGGACAAGCCTAACATACCTTGGATTCTTGGTAAACAAAAAAAGTTTAACCTTCACCCTTATAAGCATGAACATACTGCCTATTAACAGCCCAAGTTACTGCCAAAATGCAGCCAACACAACTCAACAACAAAACAAGAAAAATGGAGCTTAACCGACAAGATTTATACGAATTCGGCGGTAGAAACTTTGAGACAAAAACCTAACACCGTTAACACACCTATAAAAAAACATCAACAACTAAGTAAAAACAACCTTACCAACAACTTCACCATGAAACAGCCACCAAAATCCTGAAAAAGACACCAAAACGTAAGCTACAAACGATTTCCGACTTCCCGACATCAAAATCATGTTGAACCATCGCTTCTAGCCCTAAAACCATCAAGAACATGTAACGGAAGATTTGGAGAGAGTTTAAGATGAGATGCCTTCTGGAAATTTGTATATTTACCCCATCCACCGACGAAGGGACTTAAATAGTCCTCCACCGCCTCAACCCGCTTGTGACATGCCGGCTTGTGCAGTCTCGCAAAAACGTGAATATCTCTCTACTCTGAAGTCGTATTGGTGAACGGTTTAATGCACTAGAAACTAGACTCATAGACTTTTAATTAGATAGGTCATAGGCCCCCTAAGTCCTTATATATTGGGATAAAAGCTTTCAGACATTTGACCTAAATTTTAGAGAATCTCAAGAAGGATATTTGCGATAACTTTTGCCGAATTTCGTTCTACAATTTGATCGATGTCCAATATTAAGTATGACCATAGAGTGGCTCAAATACATCACAATACTTCCATATTAGCCTATTAAGTACTCTTATTCCTACCTCAGAAGTATAGATTTGTCGCTCAAATTATCTGGGGTGTTACATCCTTCCCCCCTTAGAAAAATTCATCCTCGAATGTTGGACGACACGCACGAGTTCAACTCATGGACCGATAAAGAATGACATCGCACAACATAGACTCACACGGCAAGCCTACTATAAAAATAATCTAAACAACAAAACCTTGCACTATGCTGAGGCGCGACACAACTATAATCATAATCAAAATAAGAATCTTACTTGCCGCCATGTTTAACCACTGGCCAGCTTTAATTCATTAGGTTACAAGCATTTCCTGCACAAGCTAGCAAACATGAGTCCAGACTCGACTTCTACGATAACTGACTTCTTGCACAATTTTGATCCAGAAAGAAGGTAACAATCCTAAATTTCTTGTAGCCTCCTGTTTATAAGTACATTGCGCAATGCACACATAAACAAGACTCTACTAGACACATCTCATAGGCCTCCTAGGACGAACTGCTATGATACCAAGTCTATCACCCCCCAAACCCGGGGAGGCATGACTGGCACCTAGTGCCACCCCTGATATGAGCATACAAGACACCCAAGTAAAATAAAGGCCAGAATCAAAAAGGTTTGGAACCAAAACAAGTATAAAATCAAAATAAGATGGTAGACTATAGCGGAAATTGGCTCACCTGACCAACCAAAAATTAATAAAATAGACCGTCAAGGCAATGGAATGGAAAACAATCTATACAATAAGACCCACGTAGACTACAATAATGACATTACACCCACAGTAGATGTCTACGAGCTTCTAAGAATACAATAGAAATCAAATGTCAAAGACAGGGCCCCGAACTACTCATAACTCATCCTCTGGAAACTCTTTATTCGGAGCGCACCAACTCAGCTGGTACTCCACTCAGCATCCAAGAACTCGATCTACCAGCCCACCATCACTTGTAGAAATGAATGCAACTCCCTGACTAGGGTGTCAGTACAATAATGTGCCAAGTATGAAAGGAAGAAACAGCTGAAAGACTCAGACTAGAGATTAATAGATATACCGGATATCGCAGGAGGAGAAACTCAACTTAAGTAAACACATAAAACCTACCTGGTCCCCATAATCCTAGCAAGCAAAAGCAGACACACAAATAGGACCTACCTAGCCCCCATAAGCCCGGCAAGTCTAAAAGTAAACAACAACAAGTGGCACCTAGCTGATACGAATCACCTGTCATTGCCTCTAGACCTCTCAACAACCTCAGCTAACCCCAGCCAACATCTAGCATCCACTGTATCAGATAACAAATAACACAAACAATAACCACAATATGATGCCAAGAAAATTAAAAGTAAACATCAGTCAGTCAACATCATCAAACAAGCACTACCAGTCCCTCTCTTGGTTGTGCACAGATAACAGAGCTCCATCTACCTAGGAGAGCCAATCGCGATTCCAGGAAGGCTCAGAACAGATATATACGGTGCTATGGAGGCATGTACCTCTCTGTACATCTTGCATGTCTCAAAACGGCCCTATGGGAGGCAAACTTAACTCAATCATAGGACAAATGTTCTACCCCTTAGACTCAACCCCGCGGCTGGACCAACACTCAGTGTTGGGTATCCACGAATCCTAAGGGCCTTAACACACACACGCAATCACACAATCACAAAATTCATAATCAACAAAAATGACAATACATATTCAAACAACCCATAACCAGCTCTTAAACCCTACCAACTGACAATCACAACATATTACTATTCTCGCACGTCCAGTGGTCCACCGATGAGCCACTAACTGTGCTAAGGATCATCATCCAGACCATTCTATATCGAAGCTTTACAAGAATCTCACAATCCACTCTACTCACCACTAACAACAAGGGACACGGCCAAAATAACCCAAGTGTCACCACAGCCGTCAACGTGCCATCGGCACGGCCTTCATGGTAGCCTATTCAAATATGACAAAAGATTATTGCAACTATCGACCTTAACCACTATAAATTTCATTAACTTGTCAATATCATCACCTAATCTTATTCACACAAACAGCCCATAACTTGTTACAAGGACCACATGCCTCACACACAGTCTCTCGACACGAGCCTAATAATTTTTCATAACTACGATTCTCAGCACTCAAGATCGAGCCACCAACCAAACACACAACTTATACCCATTTATAGACATGCGTATTCAACTTTAGAACACTCAGTATCAAATAATTTTATCCCATCCTGTACAACCAAATTAATATGCCATCCTATACGACCAAATATATATGAGAAGAACATCTAACATGGAAAGCATTATTATTAATTGGATATAATCGAGCTCTTAGCATACTAACAACACTAGTATTAAAAGAAGCATTATCTAATGTAACACTCAATATTTTATCACAAATGGCAAAAGATTGTAAAACTTCAAGTATAGTAGCAGCTATATACGTAGCAGTTTTTCTCTGCAAATAAATTTTATAACCTATTATTCTTTTTTATAAATTCCAGTTATGATCAATCCAATGTGAAGTAATAATAAAATAATCAATGGCATTGACACTAAAACCCTTATGAGATGTAATAGAAAATCTACCATCAAAATAACTAAATAAACAGCGAAGATAATAACAATGTTTTGCTTGAAATTCAAAAATGCCACGTTTAATCATGTTTTGCGAAAAACCTTAAAAAGAAGGATTATAAGTTTTTTTAATATACATAATAAATTCAGGATGGGAGGAAAAACTAAAAGACAAACAATAGACCGCAACTATTTTAGCAATGTTTTCACGGTATCTATCCCTATCATAATTTCTGTTGTGTAACAGGGCCACTTGTATTTGAAAGGTTTAACTGGACTGAACCATATTGGAACCCCCTTCCAATACAACGGGGATAGAATCACAACCGATGCCTTTGGAGGCTTCTTTAGCCGCCATATATTCAAGTTTACAATATTGTAATAAATGTCTAGTTAACCCCCCCTGTTCCATATTTTCTTCCACCGCATATGCTTAAATACCTTTTTACACTTATTATAAATAGATTTCGTTTATTCCTCTTCTGATGCAAAATTACCAAAAAATGGAAGTTTTAGCTCATTGAACCTTCGTCTTACCCCTAGTAGGAGGCACAGGGGGAAGTTGAGCTTCAGACTGAGGAGTATCCCGAGTTAGAGCTTCGGTAGCAGGACTAGAAGGTGTATCATCTAATTCTTCTTCTTATACTTCTACTTCTTAATCTGATTCTTCGTCTAATAAATTACCATAACCCCTTTTCATAATTTCATTATCCAATAGAGTATCCAAAGTAATATTAATAAGAGTACTATCAAATTGTGTAAAATCTTCGTTATTAATTCTAACTCTAGGAACTGAAGATGAACCACCAATTTCTTTAGAAATAGAACTAGAATTTGTACCTTTTTACTAGTATTAATACCGAATGCACCTGCAACCTTGGATAGAACACCCTTTCCTTTTTTCAGCATTTTTTTCCAAAATCAATATTATAATTTATGAATAAATAAATATAACATAATTAAATTTATGACTAAATAAATATTATAAAAGTATATTTAAATAAATAAG